>OX418222.1:20190547-20444842 GCA_948455865.1 Conomelus anceps
GGTAATTATATACTGATGATGACAGGAATGGATACACAGCAATTTGCTGCACAAAATTCAATGAAAATTTCTGAAACTAGACAACATTAACAGCAGATGATGACAAATTTGTTTCTTATTTCTTTATCAAGACCATGTTCTTGTAATGGTTCATTCTGATGTCAAATGTCAGACATGGATACTCAGCCTTCTTCTTGACAAAATTCTTCTGGAAATTTCTAGGTCAAACTACACATACAGCGGAAAATGCCAACTATGTTCTGTCCTCCTCTATCTTTTAAGACAGTAATTTCATGACAGCAATAGATGTATGGCAATCCCCCTGACAAAATGTGATAAGGTTTCTCAACATCAGACCCCACTCAATGCTGTTAATGCGAACAAATTTGTATCAAATTTTTTTTCTTTTTTGATGAAAGACATAGATGCACAGAATTTTTCTCAACAAATTGTGTTCAATCTTTTTGGATTTTGACCACACTAACCCCCATGATTGCAGACTATCTTCTGTCTTCATCTTCCAAACACTTGCTCCTGTAACAATACTTTTTCCGTTCTGATGACACAAATGATAGGAGAATATCACTCTTCACAAATTGTGTGGATAATCTTCTGAGCAAATCATCACCAATGGGAGGGAATGCTAACTATCTTCTGTTCATCTTTTCCAGAAATTTGCTTTTTCGACATTACTTATCAACTTCTTATGACAGAACAGAAGGCTGAACATTCCCCTCCACAAATTGCAATAAGATTCTCTGGTGCTGAACCTCACCAATGGCAGATAATTTTGACTAACTGCTCTCCTTTTTGCTCAAACACTTCCTCCTAAATAGGAAATTCTTCAATGAAGATGGAAGGAATGGATACACAGCATTCTGCTGCACACTATTCAATGAAAATTTCTGTAACCAGACAACACTAACAGCAGATAATGAGAAATTTGTTTCTTCTTTCTCTATCAAAACAATTTTCTTTTAATGGTTCATTCTGATGTCAAATGTCAAACATGGATACCCAGCCTTCTTCTTGACAAAATTCTTCTGGAAATTTCTAGGTCAAACTACACATACAGCTGAGAATACCAACTATTTTTTGTCCTCCTCTATCTCTTTAAACAGTAATTTCATGACAGCAATAGATGCATGTCAATCCCCCTCACAAAATGTGATGAGGTTTCTCAACATCAGACCCCACTCAAAGCTGGTAATGCAAACAATTTGGTATCAAATTTTTTTTCTTTTTAATGTGAGAAATGGATGCACAGAATTTTTCTCAACACATTGTGTTCAATCTTTTTGGATTTTGACCACACTAACTGTCATAATTGCAGACTATCTTCTGTCTTCATCTTCCAAAAACTTGCTCTTGTAACAATACTTCTCCCGTTCTGATGACACAAATGATAGAAGAACATCACTCTTCACAAATTGTGTAGATAATCTTCTGAGCAAATAATCACCAATTGAAGGGAATGCTGACTATCTTCTGTCCTCCTTTTCTAAAAAACAAGCTCCATTGTCATTACTTTTCAACTTTTTATGACAGAACAGAAGGCTGAGCATTCCCCTCCACAAATTGCAATTGGATTTTCTGGTGCTGGACCTCACCAATGGCAGAAAATCTCGACTAACTCCTTTTTTTTTGCCCAAATACTTGCTTCTGTATAAGTTATTATATACTGATGATGACAGGAATGGATACACAGCAATTTCTTTCACACTATTTGATGAAAATTTCTGGAACTAGACAACACTAACAGCAGATAATGAGAAATTTGATTCTACTTTCTTTATCAAAACCATTTTCTTGTAATGGTTCATTCTGATGTCAAATGTCAGACATGGATACTCAGCCTTCTTCTTAACAAAATTCTTGAGGAAATTTCTAGGTTAAACTTCACATACACCTGAGAATGCCAATTTTTTTTTTGTCCTCCTCTATCTTTTCAACAGTAATTTTCTGACAGCAATAGATGCATGGCAATCTCCCTCACAAAATGTGATGAGAATTTTCAACATCAGACTCCACTCACAGCTGGTAATCCAAACTAATTTGTATCAATTTTTGTCTCTTTCTGGTGAAAGAGATGGATGCACAGAATTTATCTCAACAAATTGTGTTAAATCTTTTTGGATTTTGACCACACTAAGCACCATAATTGCACACTATCTTCTGTCTTCATCTTCAAAAAAAATGCTCTTGTAACAGTCCTTTTTACATTCTGATGACACAAATGATAGAAGAACACTAATCTTCACAAATTGTGTGGATATTCTTCCAGGTGAAACATCACCAATGAAAGGCAATGCCAACTATTTCCTTTCCACCTTTCCCGGAAACTTGCTTTTTTGACATTACATTCCAACTACTTATGACAGAACAGAAGGCTGAGCATTCCCCTCCACAAATTGCAATAAGATTTTCTGGTGCTGAACCTCACCAATGGCAGAAAATTTCGAGTAACTCCTCTTTTTTCCGCCCAAACACTTGCTACTGTATAAGTAATATTATACTGATGATGACAGGAATGGATACAAAGCAATTTGCCGCACACTATTCAATGAGAATTTTCGAGTCTAGACAAGACTAACAGCAGATAATGACAAATTTGTTTCTTCTTTCTCTATGGGAACTATGTTCTTGTAATAGTACAGTCTGATGTAAAATGTCAGACATGTATACTCAACCTTTTTCTTGACAAAATTCTACTGAAAATTTCGAGGTCGAACTACACATACAGCTGAGAATTCCAACTATGTTCTGTCCTCCTCTATCTTTTCCAACAGTTATTTTCTGACAGCAATAGATGCATGTCAATCTCCCTCACAAAATGTGATGAGAATTTTTAACATCAGACTCCACTCACAGCTGGTAATTCAAACAAATTTGTATCAAATTTTTTTTCTTTTTTGATGAAAGACATGGATGCACAGAATTTTCCTCAACACATTGTGTTCAATCTTTTTGGATTTTGACCACACTAACTGTCATAATTGCAGACTATCTTCTGTCTTCATCTTCCAAAAACTAGCTCTTGTAACAGTACTTTCACCATTTTGATGGAACAAATGATAGAAGAACATCACTATTCACAAATTGTATGGATAATCTTCATAGCAAAACATCACCAATGAAAGGCAATGCCAACTATCTTCTGTCCACCTTTTCCAGAAATTTGATTCTTTGACATTACTTATCAACTTCTTATGACAGAACAGAAGGCTGAGCATTCCCCTCCACAAATTGAAATAGGATTTTCTGGTGCTGAACTTCACTAATGGCAGATAATTTCGACTAACTCCTCACCTTATTGCTCAAACACTTGCTTCTGTATTAAAAATTCTATACTGATGATGACAGGAATGGATACACAGCATTTTGCTGCACACTATTCAATGAAAATTCTAAGTCTAGACAACACTAACAGCAGATAATGACAAATTTGTTTCTTCTTTCTCTATCAAAACCATGTTCTTGTAATGGTTCATTCTGGAGCCAAATGTCAGACATGGATACTCAGCCTTCTTCTTGACAAAATTCATCTGAAAATTTCTAGGTCAAACTATACATACAGCTGAGAATGCCAACTATGTTTTGTCTTCCTCTATCTTTATAAACAGTAATTTCCTGACAGCAATAGATGCATGGCAATCCCCCTCACAAAATGTGATAAGGTTTCTCAACATCAGACTTCACTCATAGCTGTTAATGCAATCAAATTTATATCAAATTTTTTCTCTTTCTTGATGAAAGACATGGATGCACGGAACTTTACTCAACACATTGTGTCCAAAGTTTTTGGATTTTGACCACACTAACCGCAATAATTGCAGACTACCTCCTGTCTTCATCTTCCAAAAACTAGCTCTTGTAACAGTACTTTCACCATTTTGATGGAACAAATGATAGAAGAACATCACTCATCACTGATTGTGTTGATAATCTTCTAAGCAAAACATCACCAATGGAAGGAAATGCCAACTATCTTGTGTCCACCTTTTCCTGAAACTTGCTTTTTTGACATTACTTTCCATCTTCTCATGACAGGACAGAACGCTGAGCATTCCCCTCCACAAATTGAAATAGAATTTTTCTATGCCAAACCTCACCAATGGCAGAAAATTTTGACTAACTCCTCTCCTTTCTACCCAAACACTTGATTCTGTATGAGTAATTATGAACTGATGATTACAGGAATGGATGCACAGCATTTTGCTGCACATTATTCAAAGAAAATTTCTGATTCCTGTCAACAATTACAGCAGATAATGACAAATTTGTTTCTTCTTTCTCTAACAAAATCATGTGCTTGTAATATTTCATTCTGATGTCAAATGTCAGACATGGATACTCAGCCTTCTTCTTGACAAAATTCTTCTGAAAATTTCTAGGTCAAACTATACATACAGCTGAGAATGCCAACTATGTTTTGTCTTCCTCTATCTTTATAAACAGTAATTTCCTGACAGCAATAGATGCATGGCAATCCCCCTCACAAAATGTGGTGAGGTTACTTAACATCAGACTCCACTCAAACTTGTTAATGTGAACAAATTTGTATCAATTTTTTTTCCTTTTAGATGAAAGACATGGATGCACAGAATTTTTCTCAACACATTGTGTTCAACCTTTTTGGATTTTGACCACACTAACCGCAATAATCGCAGACTACCTCCTGTCTTCATCTTCCAAATACTAGCTCTTGTGACAGTACTTTTTCCATTCTGATGACACAAATGATAGAAGAATATCACTCTTGACAAATTGTGTGGATAATCTTCTATGCAAAACATCACCAATGGAAGGAAATGCCAACTGTTTTCTGTCCACCTTTTCCAGAAACATGCTTTTTTGACATTACTTTTCAACTTCTTATGACAGGACAGGAGGCTGAGCATTCCCCTTCACAAATTGCAAAAAGATTTTCTGGTGCTGAACCTCACCAATGGCAGATAATTCTGACTTACTCCACTCCTTTCCTCCCAAACACTTGCTTCTGTATAAGTAATTATATACTGATGATGACAGGAATGCATACCCAGCATTTTTCTGCACACTATTCAATGGAAATTCCTGAGTCTAGACAACACTAACAGCAGATAGTGGAAAATTTGTTTCTTATTTCTCCATCAAAACCATGCTCTTGTAATATTTCTATCTGATGTCAAGTGTCAGACATGAATACTCAGCCATCTTGTTGACAAAATTTTCCTGTAAATTTAGAGGTCAAACTACACATACAGCTGAGAATGCCAACTATGTTCTGTCCTCCTCTATCTTTTTCAACAATAACTTTCTGACAGCAATAGATGCATGGCAATTTCACTCACAAAATGTGTTGACATTTCTCAACATCGGACTCCAATCACAGCTTGTTATGCAAACTAATTTGTATCAATTTTTGTCTCTTTCTGATGAAAGAAATTGATGCACAGAATTTTTTTCAACACATTGTGTTCAATCTCAGTGGATTTCGATCACACTAACAGCCATAATTGCAGACTATCTTTTGTCTTAATATTTCAAAAACTCGCTCTTGTATCAGTACTTTTTCCATTCTGATGACACAAATGATAGGAGAACATCACTCTCCATAAATTGTGTGGATAATGTTCTGAATGAAACCACACCAATGGTTGGAAATGTCAACTATCTTCTGTCCTTCTTTTCCTAAAACTTGCTTTTTTGACATTTATTTTCAATTTCTTATGGAAGAACAGGATGCATAGTATTCCCCTTCACAAATTGCTATTCTGAACGAAACCACACCAATGGTAGGAAATGTCAACTATCTTCTGTCCTTCTTTTCCTAAAACTTGCTTTTTTGACATTTATTTTCAATTTCTTATGGAAGAACAGGATGCATAGTATTCCCCTTCACAAATTGCTATAGGATTCTCTGGTGCTGAACCTCACTAATGGCAGAAAATTTTGACTAACTCCTATCTTTTCTACACAAACACTTGCTTCTGTAAGAGTTATTTTCTACTGATAATAACAGGAATGGATGCAAAGCATTTTGTTGCACATTATAAAATAGAAATTTCTGATTCTAGACCAGACTAACAGCAGGAAATGATAAATTTGGCTCTTCTTCCCCCATTGAAACTTTGTTATCATAATGGGACATCCTGACGTCCAATGTCAGACATGGATAATCAGCCTTCATCTCCATAATTACTTCTCAAAATTTCGATGTCAAACTACACATACAGCTGAAAATGCCAACTAACTTGTACCAATTACTTTCCTTTTTTGACAACAGAGATAAATGCACATTACTTTTTTCAACACATTGTGTTGAAGCTTTTTGTATTTTGACTACACCAATGGCAAAAATTACAGACTCTTTTCAATCTTCATTTCCAAAGAACTTGTTCTATGAACAGTACTCTCCCAGTTCTGATGACACAAATGATAGAAGAATATCACTCTTCTCAAATTGTGTGGATAATCTTCTAAGCAAAACATAACCAATGGAAGGGAATGCTAACTATCTTCTGTCCACCTTTTCCAAAAACATGCTTTTTTGACATTATTTTTCAACTTCTTATGACAAAACAGAAGGCTGAGCATTCCCCTTCACAAATTACATAAAGATTTTCTGGTGCTGGACCTCACCAATGGCAGATAATTCCGACTTACTCCTCTCCTTTCTGCCCAAACACTTGCTTTTGTATAAGAAATTCTCTACTGATGATCACAGGAATAGATACACAGCATTTTGCTGCACACTATTCAATGAAAATTCCTGAGTCTAGGTAACACTTACAGCAGATAATGACAAATTTGTTTCTGAATTCTCTATCAAAATCATGTGCTTGTAATAGTTCATTCTGATGTTAAATGTCAGACATGGATATCGGCCTTCTTCTTGACAAAATTCTTCAGGAAATTTCGAGGTCAAACTACACATACAGCTGAGAATGCCAACTATGTTCTATCCTCCTCAATCTTTTTCAACAGTAATTTCCTGACAGCAATAGAAGAATGGCAATCTCCCTCACAAAATGTGATGAGATTTCTGGACATCAGACTCCACTCAAAGCTGTTAATGCAATCAAATTTTTATCAGATTATTTTTCCTTTTTGATGGAAGACATGGATGCACAGAATTTTTCCCAATACATTTTGTTCAATCTTTTTGAATTTTGACCACACTAACTCCAATAATTGCAGACTATCTTCTGTCTTCATGTTCAAAAACTAGCTCTTGTAACAGTTCGTTCTCTGTTCTGATGACGCAAATGATAGAAGAACATCACTCTTCACAAATTGTGTAGTTAATCTTCTAAGCAAAACATCACCAATGGAAGGGAATGCCAACTATCTTCTGTCCACCTTCTCCTGAAACTTGCTTTTTTGACATTACTTTCCATCTTCTCATGACAGAACAGAAGGCTGAGCATTCCCCTCCACAAATAGAAATAAAATTTTCATATGCCGAACCTCACCAATGGCAGAAAATTTTGACTAACTCCTCTCCTTTTTGCCCAAACACTTTCTTCTGTATGAGTAATTATGAACTGATGATGACAGGAATGGATGCACAGCATTTTGCTGCACATTATTCAAAGGAAATTTCTGAGTCCTGTCAACACTCACAGCAGATAATGACAAATTTGTTTCTTCTTTCTCTAACAAAATCATGTGCTTGTAATAGTTCATTCTGATGTCAAATGTCAGACATGGATACTCAGCCTTCTTCTTGACAAAATTCCTCTCAAAATTTCGAGGTCAAACTACACATACAGCTGAGAATGCCAACTATGTTCTGTCCTCCTCTATCTTTTTCAACAATTATTTCATGACAGCAATAGATGCATGGCAATTTCCATCACAGAATGTGATGAGATTTCTCAACATCAGACTCCACTCACAGCTTGTAATGCAAACTAATTTGTATCAATTTTTGTCTCTTTCTGATGAAAAAGATGGATGCATGAAATTTTTCTCAACAAATTGTGTTCAATCTTAGTGGATTTTGACCACACTAATGGCATTAATTGCAGACTATCTTTTGTCTTAATCTTTCAAGAACTCGCTCTTGTATCAGTACTTTCTCCGTTCTGATGAAACAAATGATAGGAGAACATTACTCTTCATTAATTGTGTTGATAATCTTCTAAGCGAAACCACACCAATGGTAGGTAATGTCAACTATCTTCTGTCCTTCTTTTCATAAAACTTTCTTTTCAGTAATTAATTTTCAATTTCTTATGGAAGAACAGGATACAGAGCATTCCCCTTCACAATTTACAATAGAATTTTCTAGTGCTGAACCTCATCAATGGCAGAAAATTTTGGCTAAATCCTCTCCTTTCTGCCCAAACACTTGCTTCTGTATGAGTATTTTTGAACTGATGATGACAGGAATGGATGCACAGCATTTTGCTGCACATTATTCAAAGAAAATTTCTGAGTCCTGTTAACACTTACAGCAGATATTGACAAATTTGTTTCTTCTTTCTCTAACAAGATCATGTGCTTGTAATAGTTCATTCTGATGACAAATGTCAGACATGGATACTCAGCCATCATCTTGACAAAATTCTTCTGAAAATTTCCAGGTCAAACTACACATACAGCTGAGAATGCCAACTATGTTCTGTACTCCTCTATCTTTTCAAACATGAATTTCCTGACAGCAATAGATGCATGGCAATTACCCTCACAAAATGAAGTAAGGTTTCCCAACATCAGTCTCCACTCAAAGCTGTTAATGTGAACAAATTTGTATCAATTTTTTTTTCCATTTAGATGAAAGACATGGATGCACAGAATTTTTCACAACACATTCTGTTTAAACTTTTTGGATTTTGACCACACTGACCGCAATAATTGCAGACTACCTCCTGTCTTCATCTTCCAAAAACTAGCTCTTGTAACAGAACTTTCACCATTTTGATGGAACAAATGATAGAAGAACATCACTCATCACTAATTGTGTTGATAATCTTCTAAGCAAAACATCACCAATGGAAGGAAATGCCAACTATCTTGTGTCCACCTTTTCCTAAAACTTGCTTTTTTGACATTACTTTCCATCTTCTCATGACAGGACAAAAGGCTGAGCATTCCCCTCCACAAATTGAAATAGAATTTTTCTATGCCAAACCTCACCAATGGCAGAAAATTTTGACTAACACCTCTCCTTTCTACCCAAACACTTGATTCTGTATGAGTAATTATGAACTGATGATTACAGGAATGGATGCACAGCATTTTGCTGCACATTATTCAAAGAGAATTTCTGATTCCTGTCAACAATTACAGCAGATAATGACAAATTTGTTTCTTCTTTCTCTAACAAAATCATGTGCTTGTAATATTTCATTCTGATGTCAAATGTCAGACATGGATACTCAGCCTTCTTCTTGACAAAATTCTTCGGGAAATTTCAAAGTCAAACTACACATACAGCTGAGAATGCCAACTATGTTCGGTCCTCCTCTATCTTTCCAAACAGTAATTTCCTGACAGCAATAGATGCATGGCAATTCCCCTCACAAAATGTGGTAAGGTTTCTCAACATCAGACTCCACTCAAACTTGTTAATGTGAACAAATTTGAATCAATTTTTTTTTCCTTTTAGATGAAAGACATGGATGCACAGAATTTTTCTCAACACATTGTGTTCAAACTTTTTGGATTTTGACCACACTAACCGCAATAATCGCAGTCTTCATCTAACAAAAACTAGCTCTTGTAACAGTTCGTTCTCTTTTCTGATGACACAAATGATAGGAAAACATCACTCTCCACAAATTGTGTGGATAATCTTCTGAGCGAAACATCACCAATGGAAGGGAATGCCAACTATCTTCTGTCCACCTTCCCCTAAAACTTGCTTTTTTGACATTACTTTTCAACTTCTTATGATAGAACAGAAGGCTGAGCATTCCCCTCCACAAATTGTGATAGAATTTTCTGGTGCTGAACCTCACCAATGGCAGAAAATTTTGACTAACTCCTCTCATTTATGCCCAAACACTTGCTTCTGTATGAGTTATTATAATTTGATGATGACAGGAATGAACGCACAGCATTTTGCTGCACATTATTCAGAGAAAATTTCTGAGTCTAGACAACACTTACAGCAGATAATGACAAATTTGTTTCTTGATTCTCTATCATAATCATGTGCTTGCAATAGTTCATTCTGATGTCAAATGTCAGACATAGATATTCAGCCTTTTTTTGACAAAATCCTTCTGGAAATTTCGAGGTGAAACTACACATACAGCTGAGAATGCCAACTATGTTCTGTCCTCTTCTATTTTTTCAAACAGTGATTTCCTGACAGCAATAGATGCATGGCATCTTCCCTTACAAAATGTGGTGAGGTTTCTCGACATCAGACTTCACTAAGAGTTGTTAATGTGAACAAATTTGTTTCAAATTTTCCTTCCTTTTAGATGAAAGACATTGATGCACAGAATTTTTCTCAATACATTGTGTTCAATTTTAGTGGATTTTGACCACACTAACGGCCATAATTGGAGACTATTGTTCGTCTTAATCTTCCAAAAACTCGCTCTTGTATCAGTGCTTTTTTCGTTCTGATGACAAAAATGATAGGAGAACATAATTCTTCATGAATAGTGTGGATAATCTTCCAAACAAAACTACACCGATGGTAGGAAATGTCAACCATCTTCTGTCCTTCTTTTCCAAAAACTTGCTTTTTCAACATTAATTTTCAATTTCCTATGAAAGAACAGGATGCAGTGCATTCCCCTTCACAAATTGCAATAGGATTTTCTGGTGCTGAACCTCACCAATGGCAATAGATTTTGACTAACTCCTCTCATTTATGCCCAAACACTTGCTTCTGTATGAGTTATTATAAAGTGATGATGAAAGGAATGGACGCACAGTATTTTGCTGCACATTATTCAGAGAAAATTTCTGAGTCTAGACAACACTTACAGCAAATAATGACAAATTTGTTTCTCCATTTTCTATCATAATCATGTGCTTGCAATAGTTCATTCTGATGTCAAATGTCAGATATGGATATTCAGCCTTCTACTTGACAAAAATCTTCTGGAAATTTCGAGGTCAAACTACACATACAGCTGAGATTGCCAACTATGTTCTGTCCTCTTCTATTTTTTCAAAAAGTAATTTCCTGACAGCAATAGATGCATGGCAATTTCCCTCACAAAATGTGATAAGGTTTCTCAACATCAGACTCCACTCAAACTTGTTAATGTGAACAAATTTGTATCAAATTTTCTCCCCATTTGAATGAGAGACATGGATGCACACAATTTTTCTCAACACATTGTTTTCAAACTTTTTGGATTTTGACTACACTAACCACAATAATCGCAAACTATTTCCTGTCTTCATCTTCCAAAAACTAGCTCTTGTAACAGTACTTTCTCCATTCTGATGACAGAAATTATAGAATAACATCTTTCTTAACAAATTTTGTGAATAATCTTCTGAAGGCAACATCACCAATGGAAGGGAATGGAAGAAGAACTATCTTCTGTCCACCTTTTCCTAAAACTTGCTTTTTTGACATTAATTTTCAACTTCTCATGACAGAAAAGACGGCTGAGCATACCACTGCACAAATTGCAATAGAATTTTCTTATGCTGTAACTCACCAATGGCAGAAAATTTTGACTAACTCCTCTTCTTTTCGCCCAAAAACTTTCTTCTGTATGTGTAATTATGAACTGATGATGACAGGAATGGATGCAAAGCATTTTGCTGCACACTATTCAATGAAAATTTCTAAGTCTAGACAACACTAACAGCAGATAAAGACAAATTTGTTTCTTCTTTCTCTATCAAAACCATGTTCTTGTATTGGTTCATTCTGATGTCAAATGTCAGACATGGATACTCAGCCTTCTTCTTGACAGAATTCTTCTGAAAATTTCCAGGTCAAACTACACATACAGCTGAGAATGCCAACTATGTTCTGTACTCCTCTATCTTTTCAAACATGAATTTCCTGACAGCAATAGATGCATGGCAATTACCCTAACAAAATGTAGTAAGGTTTCCCAACATCAGTCTCCACTCAAAGCTGTTAATGTGAACAAATTTGTATCAAACTTTTTTTCCATTCAGATGAAAGACATGGATGCACAGAATTTTTCTCAACACATTGTGTTTAAAATTTTGGATTTTGACCACACTAACCACAATAATCGCAGACTACCTCCTGTCTTCATCTTCCAAAAACTAGCTCTTGTAACAGTACTTTCACCATTTTGATGGAACAAATGACAGAAGAACATCACACATCACTAATTGTGTTGATAATCTTCTAAGCAAAACATCACCAATGGAAGGAAATGCCAAATATCTTCTGTCCAACTTTTCCTAAAACTTGCTTTTTCAACATTTATTTACAATTTCTTATGAAAGAACAGGATGCAGAGCATTCCCCTTCACAAATTGCATTAGGATTTTCTGGTGCTGAACCTCACCAATGGCAGAAAGTTTTGACAAACTTCTCTAATTTATGGCCAAACACTTTCTTCTGTATGAGTTATTATAAACTGATGATGACAGGAATGGATGCATAGCATTTTGCTGCACATTATTCAAAGAAAATTTTTGAGTCTAGACTACACTTACAGCAGATAATGACAAATTTTTTTCTCCTTTCCCTATCAAAATCATGTGCTTGTAATTTTTTATTCTGATGTCAAATGTCAGACATGGACACTCAGCCTTCTTCTTGACAAAATTCTTTAGGAAATTTCGAGGTGAAACTACACATACAGCTGAGAATGCCAACTATGTTCTATCCTCCTCTATCTTTCCAAACAGTGATTTCCTGACAGCAATAGATGCATGGCAATTTCCCTCACAAAATGTTGTAAGGTTTCTCAACATCAGACTCCACTCAAAGTTTTTAATGTGAACAAATTTGCATCAAATTTTTTTCCTTTTAGATAAAAGACATGGATGCACAGAATTTTTCTCAACACATTGTGTTTAAACTATTTGGATTTTTACCACACTAACCGCAATAATCGCAGACCACCTCCTGTCTTCATCTTCCAAAAAATAGCTCTTGTAACAGTACTTTCTCCATTTTGATGACACAAATGATAGAAGAATATCAATCTTCACAAATTGTGTGGATAATCTTCTAAGCAAAACCTCACCAATGGAAGGGGATGCCAACTATCTTCTGTCCACCTTCTCCTGAAACTTGCTTTTTTGACATTACTTTCCATCTTTTCATGACAGAACAGAAGGCTGAGCATTCCCCTCCACAAATAGAAATAAAATTTTCATATGCCGAACCTCACCAATGGCAGAAAATTTTGACTAACTCCTCTCCTTTTTGCCCAAACACTTTCTTCTGTATGAGTAATTATGAACTGATGATGACAGGGATGGATGCAAAGCATTTTGCTGCACATTATTCAAAGAAAATTTCTGAGTCCTGTCAACACTTACAGCAGATAATGACAAATTTGTTTCTTCTTCCTCTAACAAAATCATGTACTTGTAATAGTTCATTCTGATGTCAAATGTCAGACAGGGATACTCAGCCTTCTTCTTTAAAAAATTCTTCTGGAAATTACGAGGTCGAACTACACATACAGCTGAGAATGCCAACTATGTTCTGTCCTCCTCTATCTTTTCGAACAGTAATTTCCTGACAGCAATAGATGCATGGCAATTTCCCTCACAAAATGTGGTGAGGTTTCTCAACATCAGACTCCACTCAAACTTGTTAATGTGAACAAATTTGTATCAATTTTTTTCTCCTTTTAGATGAAAGAGATGGATGCACAGAATTTTCCTCAACACATTGTGTTCTAAGCAAAACCTCACCAATGGAAGGGGATGCCAACTATCTTCTGTCCACCTTCTCCTGAAACTTGCTTTTTTGACATTACTTTCCATCTCCTCATGACAGAACAGAAGGCTGAGCATTCCCCTCCACGAATAGAAATAAAATTTTCATATGCCGAACCTCACCAATGGCAGAAAATTTTGACTAACTCCTCTCCTTTTTGCTCAAACACTTTCTTCTGTATGAGTAATTATGAACTGATGATGACAGGAATGGATGCAAAGCATTTTGCTGCACATTATTCAAAGAAAATTTCTGAGTCCTGTCAACACTTACAGCAGATAATGACAAATTTGTTTCTTTTTCCTCTAACAAAATCATGTACTTGTAATAGTTCATTCTGATGTCAAAAGTCAGACAGGGATACTCAGCCTTCTTCTTTACTAAATTGTTCTGGAAAATACGAGGTCAAACTACACATACAGCTGAGAATGCCAACTATGTTCTGTCCTCCTCTATCTTTCCAAACAGTAATTTCCTGACAGCAATTGATGCATGGCAATTTCACTCACAAAATGTGGTGAGGTTACTCAACATCAGACTCCACTCAAACTTGTTAATGTGAACAAATTTGTATCAATTTTTTTTTCCTTTCAGATGAAAGACATGGATGCACAGAATTTTTCTCAACACATTGTGTTCAACCTTTTTGGATTTTGACCACACTAACCGCAATAATCGCAGACTACCTCATGTCTTCATCTTCCAAAAACTAGCTCTTGTAACAGTACTTTCTCCATTCTGATGACACAAATGATAGAAGAATGTCAATCTTCACAAATTGTGTCGATAATCTTCCAAGCAAAACCTCACCAATGGAAGGGGATGCCAACTATCTTCTGTCCACCTTCTCCTGAAACTTGCTTTTTTGACATTACTTTCCATCTTCTCATGACAGAACAGAAGGCTGAGCATTCCCCTCCACAAATAGAAATAAAATTTTCATATGCCGAACCTCACCAATGGCAGAAAATTTTGACTAACTCCTCTCCTTTTTGCCCAAACACTTTCTTCTGTATGAGTAATTATGAACTGATGATGACAGGAATGGATGCAAAGCATTTTGCTGCACATTATTCAAAGAAAATTTCTGAGTCCTGTCAACACTTACAGCAGATAATGACAAATTTGTTTCTTTTTCCTCTAACAAAATCATGTACTTGTAATAGTTCATTCTGATGTCAAATGTCAGACAGGGATACTCAGCCTTCTTCTTTACTAAATTCTTCTGGAAATTACGAGGTCAAACTACACATACAGCTGAGAATGCCAACTATGTTCTGTCCTCCTCTATCTCTTCGAACAGTAATTTCCTGACAGCAATAGATGCATGGCAATTTCCCTCACAAAATGTGGTGAGGTTTCTCAACATCAGACTCCACTCAAACTTGTTAATGTGAACAAATTTGTATCAATTTTTTTTTCCTTTCAGATGAAAGACATGGATGCACAGAATTTTTCTCAACACATTGTGTTCAACCTTTTTGGATTTTGACCACACTAACCGCAATAATCGCAGACTACCTCATGTCTTCATCTTCCAAAAACTAGCTCTTGTAACAGTACTTTCTCCATTCTGATGACACAAATGATAGAAGAATGTCAATCTTCACAAATTGTGTCGATAATCTTCCAAGCAAAACCTCACCAATGGAAGGGGATGCCAACTATCTTCTGTCCACCTTCTCCTGAAACTTGCTTTTTTGACATTACTTTCCATCTTCTCATGACAGAACAGAAGGCTGAGCATTCCCCTCCACAAATAGAAATAAAATTTTCATATGCCGGACCTCACCAATGGCAGAAAATTTTGACTAACTCCTCTCCTTTTTGCCCAAACACTTTCTTCTGTATGAGTAATTATGAACTGATGATGACAGGAATGGATGCAAAGCATTTTGCTGCACATTATTCAAAGAAAATTTCTGAGTCCTGTCAACACTTACAGCAGATAATGACAAATTTGTTTCTTTTTCCTCTAACAAAATCATGTACTTGTAATAGTTCATTCTGATGTCAAATGTCAGACAGGGATACTCAGCCTTCTTCTTTACTAAATTCTTCTGGAAATTACGAGGTCAAACTACACATACAGCTGAGAATGCCAACTATGTTCTGTCCTCCTCTATCTCTTCGAACAGTAATTTCCTGACAGCAATAGATGCATGGCAATTTCCCTCACAAAATGTGGTGAGGTTTCTCAACATCAGACTCCACTCAAACTTGTTAATGTGAACAAATTTGTATCAATTTTTTTCTCCTTTTAGATGAAAGACATGGATGCACAGAATTTTCCTCAACACATTGTGTTCAACCTTTTTGGATTTTGACCACACTAACCGCAATAATCGCAGACTACCTCAAGTCTTCATCTTCCAAAAACTAGCTCTTGTAACAGTACTTTCTCCATTCTGATGACACAAATGATAGAAGAATGTCAATCTTCACAAATTGTGTCGATAATCTTCCAAGCAAAACCTCACCAATGGAAGGGGATGCCAACTATCTTCTGTCCACCTTCTCCTGAAACTTGCTTTTTTGACATTACTTTCCATCTTCTCATGACAGAACAGAAGGCTGAGCATTCCCCTCCACAAATAGAAATCAAATTTTCATATGCCGAACCTCACCAATGGCAGAAAATTTTGACTAACTCCTCTCCTTTTTGCCCAAACACTTTCTTCTGTATGAGTAATTATGAACTGATGATGACAGGGATGGATGCAAAGCATTTTGCTGCACATTATTCAAAGAAAATTTCTGAGTCCTGTCAACACTTACAGCAGATAATGACAAATTTGTTTCTTCTTCCTCTAACAAAATCATGTACTTGTAATAGTTCATTCTGATGTCAAATGTCAGACAGGGATACTCAGCCTTCTTCTTTAAAAAATTCTTCTGGAAATTACGAGGTCGAACTACACATACAGCTGAGAATGCCAACTATGTTCTGTCCTCCTCTATCTTTTCGAACAGTAATTTCCTGACAGCAATAGATGCATGGCAATTTCCCTCACAAAATGTGGTGAGGTTTCTCAACATCAGACTCCACTCAAACTTGTTAATGTGAACAAATTTGTATCAATTTTTTTCTCCTTTTAGATGAAAGAGATGGATGCACAGAATTTTCCTCAACACATTGTGTTCTAAGCAAAACCTCACCAATGGAAGGGGATGCCAACTATCTTCTGTCCACCTTCTCCTGAAACTTGCTTTTTTGACATTACTTTCCATCTCCTCATGACAGAACAGAAGGCTGAGCATTCCCCTCAACGAATAGAAATAAAATTTTCATATGCCGAACCTCACCAATGGCAGAAAATTTTGACTAACTCCTCTCCTTTTTGCTCAAACACTTTCTTCTGTATGAGTAATTATGAACTGATGATGACAGGAATGGATGCAAAGCATTTTGCTGCACATTATTCAAAGAAAATTTCTGAGTCCTGTCAACACTTACAGCAGATAATGACAAATTTGTTTCTTTTTCCTCTAACAAAATCATGTACTTGTAATAGTTCATTCTGATGTCAAAAGTCAGACAGGGATACTCAGCCTTCTTCTTTACTAAATTGTTCTGGAAAATACGAGGTCAAACTACACATACAGCTGAGAATGCCAACTATGTTCTGTCCTCCTCTATCTTTCCAAACAGTAATTTCCTGACAGCAATTGATGCATGGCAATTTCACTCACAAAATGTGGTGAGGTTACTCAACATCAGACTCCACTCAAACTTGTTAATGTGAACAAATTTGTATCAATTTTTTTTTCCTTTCAGATGAAAGACATGGATGCACAGAATTTTTCTCAACACATTGTGTTCAACCTTTTTGGATTTTGACCACACTAACCGCAATAGTCGCAGACTACCTCATGTCTTCATCTTCCAAAAACTAGCTCTTGTAACAGTACTTTCTCCATTCTGATGACACAAATGATAGAAGAATGTCAATCTTCACAAATTGTGTCGATAATCTTCCAAGCAAAACCTCACCAATGGAAGGGGATGCCAACTATCTTCTGTCCACCTTCTCCTGAAACTTGCTTTTTTGACATTACTTTCCATCTTCTCATGACAGAACAGAAGGCTGAGCATTCCCCTCCACAAATAGAAATAAAATTTTCATATGCCGAACCTCACCAATGGCAGAAAATTTTGACTAACTCCTCTCCTTTTTGCCCAAACACTTTCTTCTGTATGAGTAATTATGAACTGATGATGACAGGAATGGATGCAAAGAATTTTGCTGCACATTATTCAAAGAAAATTTCTGAGTCCTGTCAACACTTACAGCAGATAATGACAAATTTGTTTCTTTTTCCTCTAACAAAATCATGTACTTGTAATAGTTCATTCTGATGTCAAATGTCAGACAGGGATACTCAGCCTTCTTCTTTACTAAATTCTTCTGGAAATTACGAGGTCAAACTACACATACAGCTGAGAATGCCAACTATGTTCTGTCCTCCTCTATCTCTTCGAACAGTAATTTCCTGACAGCAATAGATGCATGGCAATTTCCCTCACAAAATGTGGTGAGGTTTCTCAACATCAGACTCCACTCAAACTTGTTAATGTGAACAAATTTGTATCAATTTTTTTCTCCTTTTAGATGAAAGACATGGATGCACAGAATTTTCCTCAACACATTGTGTTTAAACTTTTTGGATTTTGACCACACTAACCGCAATAATCGCAGACTACCTCCTGTCTTCATCTTCCAAAAACTAGCTCTTGTAACAGTACTTTCTCCATTCTGATGACACAAATGATAGAAGAATATCAATCTTCACAAATTGTGTGGATAATCTTCTAAGCAAAACCTCACCAATGGAAGGGGATGCCAACTATCTTCTGTCCACCTTCTCCTGAAACTTGCTTTTTTGACATTACTTTCCATCTTCTCGTGACAGAACAGAAGGCTGAGCATTCCCCTCCACAAATAGAAATAAAATTTTCATATGCCGAACCTCACCAATGGCAGAAAATTTTGACTAACTCCTCTCCTTTTTGCCCAAACACTTTCTTCTGTATGAGTAATTATGAACTGATGATGACAGGAATGGATGCAAAGCATTTTGCTGCACATTATTCAAAGAAAATTTCTGAGTCCTGTCAACACTTACAGCAGATAATGACAAATTTGTTTCTTCTTCCTCTAACAAAATCATGTACTTGTAATAGTTCATTCTGATGTCAAATGTCAGACAGGGATACTCAGCCTTCTTCTTTAAAAAATTCTTCTGGAAATTACGAGGTCAAACTACACATACAGCTGAGAATGCCAACTATGTTCTGTCCTCCTCTATCTTTTCGAACAGTAATTTCCTGACAGCAATAGATGCATGGCAATTTCCCTCACAAAATGTGGTGAGGTTTCTCAACATCAGACTCCACTCAAACTTGTTAATGTGAACAAATTTGTATCAATTTTTTTCTCCTTTTAGATGAAAGAGATGGATGCACAGAATTTTCCTCAACACATTGTATTTAAACTTTTTGGATTTTGACCACACTAACCGCCATAATCGCAGACTACCTCCTGTCTTCATCATCCAAAAACTAGCTCTTGTAACAGTACTTTCTCCATTCTGATGACACAAATGATAGAAGAATATCAATCTTCACAAATTGTGTGGATAATCTTCTAAGCAAAACCTCACCAATGGAAGGGGATGCCAACTATCTTCTGTCCACCTTCTCCTGAAACTTGCTTTTTTGACATTACTTTCCATCTTCTCATGACAGAACAGAAGGCTGAGCATTCCCCTCCACGAATAGAAATAAAATTTTCAT
This sequence comes from Conomelus anceps, assembly GCA_948455865.1. Lineage (NCBI taxonomy): Eukaryota > Metazoa > Arthropoda > Insecta > Hemiptera > Delphacidae > Conomelus > Conomelus anceps. Next base: position 20,210,194 of record OX418222.1, read on the forward strand.
ATGCCGAACCTCACCAATGGCAGAAAATTTTGACTAACTCCTCTCCTTTTTGCTCAAACACTTTCTTCTGTATGAGTAATTATGAACTGATGATGACAGGAATGGATGCAAAGCATTTTGCTGCACATTATTCAAAGAAAATTTCTGAGTCCTGTCAACACTTACAGCAGATAATGACAAATTTGTTTCTTTTTCCTCTAACAAAATCATGTACTTGTAATAGTTCATTCTGATGTCAAATGTCAGACAGGGACAGGGCCTTCTTCTTTACTAAATTCTTCTGGAAAATACGAGGTCAAACTACACATACAGCTGAGAATGCCATCTATGTTCTGTCCTCCTCTATCTTTCCAAACAGTAATTTCCTGACAGCAATTGATGCATGGCAATTTCACTCACAAAATGTGGTGAGGTTACTCAACATCAGACTCCACTCAAACTTGTTAATGTGAACAAATTTGTATCAATTTTTTTTTCCTTTCAGATGAAAGACATGGATGCACAGAATTTTTCTCAACACATTGTGTTCAACCTTTTTGGATTTTGACCACACTAACCGCAATAATCGCAGACTACCTCATGTCTTCATCTTCCAAAAACTAGCTCTTGTAACAGTACTTTCTCCATTCTGATGACACAAATGATAGAAGAATGTCAATCTTCACAAATTGTGTCGATAATCTTTCAAGCAAAACCTCACCAATGGAAGGGGATGCCAACTATCTTCTGTCCACCTTCTCCTGAAACTTGCTTTTTTGACATTACTTTCCATCTTCTCATGACAGAACAGAAGGCTGAGCATTCCCCTCCACAAATAGAAATAAAATTTTCATATGCCGAACCTCACCAATGGCAGAAAATTTTGACTAACTCCTCTCCTTTTTGCCCAAACACTTTCTTCTGTATGAGTAATTATGAACTGATGATGACAGGAATGGATGCAAAGCATTTTGCTGCACATTATTCAAAGAAAATTTCTGAGTCCTGTCAACACTTACAGCAGATAATGACAAATTTGTTTCTTTTTCCTCTAACAAAATCATGTACTTGTAATAGTTCATTCTGATGTCAAATGTCAGACAGGGATACTCAGCCTTCTTCTTCACTAAATTCTTCTGGAAATTACGAGGTCAAACTACACATACAGCTGAGAATGCCAACTATGTTCTGTCCTCCTCTATCTCTTCGAACAGTAATTTCCTGACAGCAATAGATGCATGGCAATTTCCCTCACAAAATGTGGTGAGGTTTCTCAACATCAGACTCCACTCAAACTTGTTAATGTGAACAAATTTGTATCAATTTTTTTCTCCTTTTAGATGAAAGACATGGATGCACAGAATTTTCCTCAACACATTGTGTTTAAACTTTTTGGATTTTGACCACACTAACCGCAATAATCGCAGACTACCTCCTGTCTTCATCTTCCAAAAACTAGCTCTTGTAACAGTACTTTCTCCATTCTGATGACACAAATGATAGAAGAATATCAATCTTCACAAATTGTGTGGATAATCTTCTAAGCAAAACCTCACCAATGGAAGGGGATGCCAACTATCTTCTGTCCACCTTCTCCTGAAACTTGCTTTTTTGACATTACTTTCCATCTTCTCGTGACAGAACAGAAGGCTGAGCATTCCCCTCCACAAATAGAAATAAAATTTTCATATGCCGAACCTCACCAATGGCAGAAAATTTTGACTAACTCCTCTCCTTTTTGCCCAAACACTTTCTTCTGTATGAGTAATTATGAACTGATGATGACAGGAATGGATGCAAAGCATTTTGCTGCACATTATTCAAAGAAAATTTCTGAGTCCTGTCAACACTTACAGCAGATAATGACAAATTTGTTTCTTCTTCCTCTAACAAAATCATGTACTTGTAATAGTTCATTCTGATGTCAAATGTCAGACAGGGATACTCAGCCTTCTTCTTTAAAAAATTCTTCTGGAAATTACGAGGTCAAACTACACATACAGCTGAGAATGCCAACTATGTTCTGTCCTCCTCTATCTTTTCGAACAGTAATTTCCTGACAGTAATAGATGCATGGCAATTTCCCTCACAAAATGTGGTGAGGTTTCTCAACATCAGACTCCACTCAAACTTGTTAATGTGAACAAATTTGTATCAATTTTTTTCTCCTTTTAGATGAAAGAGATGGATGCACAGAATTTTCCTCAACACATTGTATTTAAACTTTTTGGATTGTGACCATACTAACCGCCATAATCGCAGACTACCTCCTGTCTTCATCATCCAAAAACTAGCTCTTGTAACAGTACTTTCTCCATTCTGATGACACAAATGATAGAAGAATATCAATCTTCACAAATAGTGTGGATAATCTTCTAAACAAAACCTCACCAATGGAAGGGGATGCCAACTATCTTCTGTCCACCTTCTCCTGAAACTTGCTTTTTTGACATTACTTTCCATCTTCTCATGACAGAACAGAAGGCTGAGCATTCCCCTCCACGAATAGAAATAAAATTTTCATATGCCGAACCTCACCAATGGCAGAAAATTTTGACTAACTCCTCTCCTTTTTGCTCAAACACTTTCTTCTGTATGAGTAATTATGAACTGATGATGACAGGAATGGATGCAAAGCATTTTGCTGCACATTATTCAAAGAAAATTTCTGAGTCCTGTCAACACTTACAGCAGATAATGACAAATTTGTTTCTTTTTCCTCTAACAAAATCATGTACTTGTAATAGTTCATTCTGATGTCAAATGTCAGACAGGGACAGGGCCTTCTTCTTTACTAAATTCTTCTGGAAAATACGAGGTCAAACTACACATACAGCTGAGAATGCCAACTATGTTCTGTCCTCCTCTATCTTTCCAAACAGTAATTTCCTAACAGCAATTGATGCATGGCAATTTCACTCACAAAATGTGGTGAGGTTACTCAACATCAGACTCCACTCAAACTTGTTAATGTGAACAAATTTGTATCAATTTTTTTTTCCTTTCAGATGAAAGACATGGATGCACAGAATTTTTCTCAACACATTGTGTTCAACCTTTTTGGATTTTGACCACACTAACCGCAATAATCGCAGACTACCTCATGTCTTCATCTTCCAAAAACTAGCTCTTGAAACAGTACTTTCTCCATTCTGATGACACAAATGATAGAAGAATGTCAATCTTCACAAATTGTGTCGATAATCTTCCAAGCAAAACCTCACCAATGGAAGGGGATGCCAACTATCTTCTGTCCACCTTCTCCTGAAACTTGCTTTTTTGACATTACTTTCCATCTTCTCATGACAGAACAGAAGGCTGAGCATTCCCCTCCACAAATAGAAATAAAATTTTCATATGCCGAACCTCACCAATGGCAGAAAATTTTGACTAACTCCTCTCCTTTTTGCCCAAACACTTTCTTCTGTATGAGTAATTATGAACTGATGATGACAGGAATGGATGCAAAGCATTTTGCTGCACATTATTCAAAGAAAATTTCTGAGTCCTGTCAACACTTACAGCAGATAATGACAAATTTGTTTCTTTTTCCTCTAACAAAATCATGTACTTGTAATAGTTCATTCTGATGTCAAATGTCAGACAGGGATACTCAGCCTTCTTCTTTACTAAATTCTTCTGGAAATTACGAGGTCAAACTACACATACAGCTGAGAATGCCAACTATGTTCTGTCCTCCTCTATCTCTTCGAACAGTAATTTCCTGACAGCAATAGATGCATGGCAATTTCCCTCACAAAATGTGGTGAGGTTTCTCAACATCAGACTCCACTCAAACTTGTTAATGTGAACAAATTTGTATCAATTTTTTTTTCCTTTCAGATGAAAGACATGGATGCACAGAATTTTTCTCAACACATTGTGTTCAACCTTTTTGGATTTTGACCACACTAACCGCAATAATCGCAGACTACCTCATGTCTTCATCTTCCAAAAACTAGCTCTTGTAACAGTACTTTCTCCATTCTGATGACACAAATGATAGAAGAATGTCAATCTTCACAAATTGTGTCGATAATCTTCCAAGCAAAACCTCACCAATGGAAGGGGATGCCAACTATCTTCTGTCCACCTTCTCCTGAAACTTGCTTTTTTGACATTACTTTCCATCTTCTCATGACAGAACAGAAGGCTGAGCATTCCCCTCCACAAATAGAAATAAAATTTTCATATGCCGAACCTCACCAATGGCAGAAAATTTTGACTAACTCCTCTCCTTTTTGCCCAAACACTTTCTTCTGTATGAGTAATTATGAACTGATGATGACAGGAATGGATGCAAAGCATTTTGCTGCACATTATTCAAAGAAAATTTCTGAGTCCTGTCAACACTTACAGCAGATAATGACAAATTTGTTTCTTTTTCCTCTAACAAAATCATGTACTTGTAATAGTTCATTCTGATGTCAAATGTCAGACAGGGATACTCAGCCTTCTTCTTTACTAAATTCTTCTGGAAATTACGAGGTCAAACTACACATACAGCTGAGAATGCCAACTATGTTCTGTCCTCCTCTATCTCTTCGAACAGTAATTTCCTGACAGCAATAGATGCATGGCAATTTCCCTCACAAAATGTGGTGAGGTTTCTCAACATCAGACTCCACTCAAACTTGTTAATGTGAACAAATTTGTATCAATTTTTTTCTCCTTTTAGATGAAAGACATGGATGCACAGAATTTTCCTCAACACATTGTGTTCAACCTTTTTGGATTTTGACCACACTAACCGCAATAATCGCAGACTACCTCAAGTCTTCATCTTCCAAAAACTAGCTCTTGTAACAGTACTTTCTCCATTCTGATGACACAAATGATAGAAGAATGTCAATCTTCACAAATTGTGTCGATAATCTTCCAAGCAAAACCTCACCAATGGAAGGGGATGCCAACTATCTTCTGTCCACCTTCTCCTGAAACTTGCTTTTTTGACATTACTTTCCATCTTCTCATGACAGAACAGAAGGCTGAGCATTCCCCTCCACAAATAGAAATCAAATTTTCATATGCCGAACCTCACCAATGGCAGAAAATTTTGACTAACTCCTCTCCTTTTTGCCCAAACACTTTCTTCTGTATGAGTAATTATGAACTGATGATGACAGGAATGGATGCAAAGCATTTTGCTGCACATTATTCAAAGAAAATTTCTGAGTCCTGTCAACACTTACAGCAGATAATGACAAATTTGTTTCTTCTTCCTCTAACAAAATCATGTATTTGTAATAGCTCATTCTGATGTCAAATGTCAGACAGGGATACTCAGCCTTCTTCTTTACAAAATTCTTCTGGAAATTATGAGGTCAAACTACACATACAGCTGAGAATGCCAACTATGTTCTGTCCTCCTCTATCTTTCCAAACAGTAATTTCCTGACAGCAATTGATGCATGGCAATTTCACTCACAAAATGTGGTGAGGTTACTCAACATCAGACTCCACTCAAACTTGTTAATGTGAACAAATTTGTATCAATTTTTTTTTCCTTTCAGATGAGAGACATGGATGCACAGAATTTTTCTCAACACATTGTGTTCAACCTTTTTGGATTTTGACCACACTAACCGCAATAATCGCAGACTACCTCATGTCTTCATCTTCCAAAAACTAGCTCTTGTAACAGTACTTTCTCCATTCTGATGACACAAATGATAGAAGAATGTCAATCTTCACAAATTGTGTCGATAATCTTCCAAGCAAAACCTCACCAATGGAAGGGGATGCCAACTATCTTCTGTCCACCTTCTCCTGAAACTTGCTTTTTTGACATTACTTTCCATCTTCTCATGACAGAACAGAAGGCTGAGCATTCCCCTCCACAAATAGAAATAAAATTTTCATATGCCGAACCTCACCAATGGCAGAAAATTTTGACTAACTCCTCTCCTTTTTGCCCAAACACTTTCTTCTGTATGAGTAATTATGAACTGATGATGACAGGAATGGATGCAAAGCATTTTGCTGCACATTATTCAAAGAAAATTTTTGAGTCCTGTCAACACTTACAGCAGATAATGACAAATTTGTTCCTTTTTCCTCTAACAAAATCATGTACTTGTAATAGTTCATTCTGATGTCAAATGTCAGACAGGGATACTCAGCCTTCTTCTTTACTAAATTCTTCTGGAAATTACGAGGTCAAACTACACATACAGCTGAGAATGCCAACTATGTTCTGTCCTCCTCTATCTCTTCGAACAGTAATTTCCTGACAGCAATAGATGCATGGCAATTTCCCTCACAAAATGTGGTGAGGTTTTTCAACATCAGACTCCACTCAAACTTGTTAATGTGAACAAATTTGTATCAATTTTTTTCTCCTTTTAGATGAAAGACATGGATGCACAGAATTTTCCTCAACACATTGTGTTCAACCTTTTTGGATTTTGACCACACTAACCGCAATAATCGCAGACTACCTCAAGTCTTCATCTTCCAAAAACTAGCTCTTGTAACAGTACTTTCTCCATTCTGATGACACAAATGATAGAAGAATGTCAATCTTCACAAATTGTGTCGATAATCTTCCAAGCAAAACCTCACCAATGGAAGGGGATGCCAACTATCTTCTGTCCACCTTCTCCTGAAACTTGCTTTTTTGACATTACTTTCCATCTTCTCATGACAGAACAGAAGGCTGAGCATTCCCCTCCACAAATAGAAATCAAATTTTCATATGCCGAACCTCACCAATGGCAGAAAATTTTGACTAACTCCTCTCCTTTTTGCCCAAACACTTTCTTCTGTATGAGTAATTATGAACTGATGATGACAGGAATGGATGCAAAGCATTTTGCTGCACATTATTCAAAGAAAATTTCTGAGTCCTGTCAACACTTACAGCAGATAATGACAAATTTGATTCTTCTTCCTCTAACAAAATCATGTAATTGTAATAGCTCATTCTGATGTCAAATGTCAGACAGGGATACTCAGCCTTCTTCTTTACAAAATTCTTCTGGAAATTATGAGGTCAAACTACACATACAGCTGAGAATGCCAACTATGTTCTGTCCTCCTCTATCTTTTCGAACAGTAATTTCCTGACAGCAATAGATGCATGGCAATTTCCCTCACAAAATGTGGTGAGGTTTCTCAACATCAGACTCCACTCAAACTTGTTAATGTGAACAAATTTGTATCAATTTTTTTCTCCTTTTAGATGAAAGACATGGATGCACAGAATTTTCCTCAACACATTGTGTTTAAACTTTTTGGATTTTGACCACACTAACCGCAATAATCGCAGACTACCTCCTGTCTTCATCTTCCAAAAACTAGCTCTTGTAACAGTACTTTCTCCATTCTGATGACACAAATGATAGAAGAATATCAATCTTCACAAATTGTGTGGATAATCTTCTAAGCAAAACCTCACCAATGGAAGGGGATGCCAACTATCTTCTGTCCACCTTCTCCTGAAACTTGCTTTTTTGACATTACTTTCCATCTTCTCGTGACAGAACAGAAGGCTGAGCATTCCCCTCCACAAATAGAAATAAAATTTTCATATGCCGAACCTCACCAATGGCAGAAAATTTTGACTAACTCCTCTCCTTTTTGCCCAAACACTTTCTTCTGTATGAGTAATTATGAACTGATGATGACAGGAATGGATGCAAAGCATTTTGCTGCACATTATTCAAAGAAAATTTCTGAGTCCTGTCAACACTTACAGCAGATAATGACAAATTTGTTTCTTCTTCCTCTAACAAAATCATGTACTTGTAATAGTTCATTCTGATGTCAAATGTCAGACAGGGATACTCAGCCTTCTTCTTTAAAAAATTCTTCTGGAAATTACGAGGTCAAACTACACATACAGCTGAGAATGCCAACTATGTTCTGTCCTCCTCTATCTTTCCAAACAGTAATTTCCTGACAGCAATAGATGCATGGCAATTTCACTCACAAAATGTGGTGAGGTTACTCAACATCAGACTCCACTCAAACTTGTTAATGTGAACAAATTTGTATCAATTTTTTTTTCCTTTGAGATGAAAGACATGGATGCACAGAATTTTTCTCAACACATTGTGTTCAACCTTTTTGGATTTTGACCACACTAACCGCAATAATCGCAGACTACCTCATGTCTTCATCTTATAAAAACTAGCTCTTGTAACAGTACTTTCTCCATTCTGATGACACAAATGATAGAAGAATGTCAATCTTCACAAATTGTGTCGATAATCTTCCAAGCAAAACCTCACCAATGGAAGGGGATGCCAACTATCTTCTGTCCACCTTCTCCTGAAACTTGCTTTTTTGACATTACTTTCCATCTTCTCATGACAGAACAGAAGGCTGAGCATTCCCCTCCACAAATAGAAATAAAATTTTCATATGCCGAACCTCACCAATGGCAGAAAATTTTGACTAACTCCTCTCCTTTTTGCCCAAACACTTTCTTCTGTATGAGTAATTATGAACTGATGATGACAGGAATGGATGCAAAGCATTTTGCTGCACATTATTCAAAGAAAATTTCTGAGTCCTGTCAACACTTACAGCAGATAATGACAAATTTGTTTCTTTTTCCTCTAACAAAATCATGTACTTGTAATAGTTCATTCTGATGTCAAATGTCAGACAGGGATACTCGGCCTTCTTCTTTACTAAATTCTTCTGGAAATTACGAGGTCAAACTACACATACAGCTGAGAATGCCAACTATGTTCTGTCCTCCTCTATCTCTTCGAACAGTAATTTCCTGACAGCAATAGATGCATGGCAATTTCCCTCACAAAATGTGGTGAGGTTTCTCAACATCAGACTCCACTCAAACTTGTTAATGTGAACAAATTTGTATCAATTTTTTTCTCCTTTTAGATGAAAGACATGGATGCACAGAATTTTCCTCAACACATTGTGTTTAAACTTTTTGGATTTTGACCACACTAACCGCAATAATCGCAGACTACCTCCTGTCTTCATCTTCCAAAAACTAGCTCTTGTAACAGTACTTTCCCCATTCTGATGACACAAATGATAGAAGAATATCAATCTTCACAAATTGTGTGGATAATCTTCTAAGCAAAACCTCACCAATGGAAGGGGATGCCAACTATCTTCTGTCCACCTTCTCCTGAAACTTGGTTTTTTGACATTACTTTCCATCTTCTCATGACAGAACAGAAGGCTGAGCATTCCCCTCCACAAATAGAAATAAAATTTTCATATGCCGAACCTCACCAATGGCAGAAAATTTTGACTAACTCCTCTCCTTTTTGCTCAAACACTTTCTTCTGTATGAGTAATTATAAACTGATGATGACAGGAATGGATGCAAAGCATTTTGCTGCACATTATTCAAAGAAAATTTCTGAGTCCTGTCAACACTTACAGCAGATAATGACAAATTTGTTTCTTTTTCCTCTAACAAAATCATGTACTTGTAATAGTTCATTCTGATGTCAAATGTCAGACAGGGATACTCAGCCTTCTTCTTTACTAAATTCTTCTGGAAATTAAGAGGTCAAACTACACATACAGCTGAGAATGCCAACTATGTTCTGTCCTCCTCTATCTTTCCAAACAGTAATTTCCTGACAGCAATAGATGCATGGCAATTTCACTCACAAAATGTGGTGAGGTTACTCAACATCAGACTCCACTCAAACTTGTTAATGTGAACAAATTTGTATCAATTTTTTTTTCCTTTCAGATGAAAGACATGGATGCACAGAATTTTTCTCAACACATTGTGTTCAACCTTTTTGGATTTTGACCACACTAACCGCAATAATCGCAGACTACCTCAAGTCTTCATCTTCCAAAAACTAGCTCTTGTAACAGTACTTTCTCCATTCTGATGACACAAATGATAGAAGAATGTCAATCTTCACAAATTGTGTCGAAAATCTTCCAAGCAAAACCTCACCAATGGAAGGGGATGCCAACTATCTTCTGTCCACCTTCTCCTGAAACTTGCTTTTTTGACATTACTTTCCATCTTCTCATGACAGAACAGAAGGCTGAGCATTCCCCTCCACAAATAGAAATCAAATTTTCATTTGCCGAACCTCACCAATGGCAGAAAATTTTGACTAACTCCTCTCCTTTTTGCCCAAACACTTTCTTCTGTATGAGTAATTATGAACTGATGATGACAGGAATGGATGCAAAGCATTTTGCTGCACATTATTCAAAGAAAATTTCTGAGTCCTGTCAACACTTACAGCAGATAATGACAAATTTGTTTCTTCTTCCTCTAACAAAATCATGTAATTGTAATAGCTCATTCTGATGTCAAATGTCAGACAGGGATACTCAGCCTTCTTCTTTACAAAATTCTTCTGGAAATTATGAGGTCAAACTACACATACAGCTGAGAATGCCAACTATGTTCTGTCCTCCTCTATCTTTTCGAACAGTAATTTCCTGACAGCAATAGATGCATGGCAATTTCCCTCACAAAATGTGGTGAGGTTTCTCAACATCAGACTCCACTCAAACTTGTTAATGTGAACAAATTTGTATCAATTTTTTTCTCCTTTTAGATGAAAGACATGGATGCACAGAATTTTCCTCAACACATTGTGTTTAAACTTTTTGGATTTTGACCACACTAACTGCAATAATCGCAGACTACCTCCTGTCTTCATCTTCCAAAAACTAGCTCTTGTAACAGTACTTTCTCCATTCTGATGACACAAATGATAGAAGAATATCAATCTTCACAAATTGTGTGGATAATCTTCTAAGCAAAACCTCACCAATGGAAGGGGATGCCAACTATCTTCTGTCCACCTTCTCCTGAAACTTGCTTTTTTGACATTACTTTCCATCTTCTCGTGACAGAACAGGAGGCTGAGCATTCCCCTCCACAAATAGAAATAAATTTTTCATATGTCAAACCTCACCAATGGCAGAAAATTTTGACTAACTCCTCTCCTTTTTGCTCAAACACTTTCTTCTGTATGAGTAATTATGAACTGATGATGACAGGAATGGATGCAAAGCATTTTGCTGCACATTATTCAAAAAAAATTTCTGAGTCCTGTCAACACTTACAGCAGATAATGACAAATTTGTTTCTTTTTCCTCTAACAAAATCATGTACTTGTAATAGTTCATTCTGATGTCAAATGTCAGACAGGGATACTCAGCCTTCTTCTTTACTAAATTCTTCTGGAAATAACAAGGTCAAACTACACATACAGCTGAGAATGCCAACTATGTTCTGTCCTCCTCTATCTTTCCAAACAGTAATTTCCTGACAGCAATAGATGCATGGCAATTTCACTCACAAAATGTGGTGAGGTTACTCAACATCAGACTCCACTCAAACTTGTTAATGTGAACAAATTTGTATCAATTTTTTTTTCCTTTTAGATTAAAGACATGGATGCACAGAATTTTTCTCAACACATTGTGTTCAACCTTTTTGGATTTTGACCACACTAACCGCAATAATCGCAGACTACCTCATGTCTTCATCTTCCAAAAACTAGCTCTTGTAACAGTACTTTCTCCATTCTGATGACACAAATGATAGAAGAATATCAATCTTCACAAATTGTGTGAATAATCTTCCAAGCAAAACCTCACCAATGGAAGGGGATGCCAACTATCTTCTGTCCACCTTCTCCTGAAACTTGCTTTTTTGACATTACTTTCCATCTTCTCATGACAGAACAGAAGGCTGAGCATTCCCCTCCACAAATAGAAATAAAATTTTCATATGCCGAACCTCACCAATGGCAGAAAATTTTGACTAACTCCTCTCCTTTTTGCCCAAACACTTTCTTCTGTATGAGTAATTATGAAATGATGACAGGAATGGATGCAAAGCATTTTGCTGCACATTATTCAAAGAAAATTTCTGAATCCTGTCAACACTTACAGCAGATAATGACAAATTTGTTTCTTCTTCCTCTAATAAAGTCATGTACTTGTAATAGTTCATTCTGATGTCAAATGTCAGACAGGGATACTCGGCCTTCTTCTTTACAAAATTCTTCTGGAAATTACGAGGTCAAACTACACATACAGCTGAGAATGCCAACTATGTTCTGTCCTCCTCTATCTTTTCGAACAGTAATTTCCTGACAGCAATAGATGCATGGCAATTTCCCTCACAAAATGTGGTGAGGTTTCTCAACATCAGACTCCACTCAAACTTGTTAATGTGAACAAATTTGTATCAATTTTTTTCTCCTTTTAGATGAAAGAGATGGATGCACAGAATTTTCCTCAACACATTGTGTTTAAACTTTTTGGATTTTGACCACACTAACCGCCATAATCGCAGACTACCTCCTGTCTTCATCATTCAAAAACTAGCTCTTGTAACAGTACTTTCTCCATTCTGATGACACAAATGATAGAAGAATATCAATCTTCACAAATTGTGTGGATAATCTTCTAAGCAAAACCTCACCAATGGAAGGGGATGCCAACTATCTTCTGTCCACCTTCTCCTGAAACTTGCTTTTTTGACATTACTTTCCATCTTCTCATGACAGAACAGAAGGCTGAGCATTCCCCTCCACGAATAGAAATAAAATTTTCATATGCCGAACCTCACCAATGGCAGAAAATTTTGACTAACTCCTCTCCTTTTTGCTCAAACACTTTCTTCTGTATGAGTAATTATGAACTGATGATGACAGGAATGGATGCAAAGCATTCTGCTGCACATTATTCAAAGAAAATTTCTGAGTCCTGTCAACACTTACAGCAGATAATGACAAATTTGTTTCTTTTTCCTCTAACAAAATCATGTACTTGTAATAGTTCATTCTGATGTCAAATGTCAGACAGGGATACTCAGCCTTCTTCTTTACTAAATTCTTCTGGAAATTACGAGGTCAAACTACACATACAGCTGAGAATGCCAACTATGTTCTGTCCTCCTCTATCTTTCCAAACAGTAATTTCCTGACAGCAATAGATGCATGGCAATTTCACTCACAAAATGTGGTGAGGTTACTCAACATCAGACTCCACTCAAACTTGTTAATGTGAACAAATTTGTATCAATTTTTTTTTCCTTTCAGATGAAAGACATGGATGCACAGAATTTTTCTCAACACATTGTGTTCAACCTTTTTGGATTTTGACCACACTAACCGCAATAATCGCTGACTACCTCATGTCTTCATCTTCCAAAAACTAGCTCTTGTAACAGTACTTTCTCCATTCTGATGACACAAATGATAGAAGAATGTCAATCTTCACAAATTGTGTCGATAATCTTCCAAGCAAAACCTCACCAATGGAAGGGGATGCCAACTATCTTCTGTCCACCTTCTCCTGAAACTTGCTTTTTTGACATTACTTTCCATCTTCTCATGACAGAACAGAAGGCTGAGCATTCCCCTCCACAAATAGAAATAAAATTTTCATATGCCGAACCTCACCAATGGCAGAAAATTTTGACTAACTCCTCTCCTTTTTGCCCAAACAATTTCTTCTGTATGAGTAATTATGAACTGATGATGACAGGAATGGATGCAAAGCATTTTGCTGCACATTATTCAAAGAAAATTTCTGAGTCCTGTCAACACTTACAGCAGATAATGACAAATTTGTTTCTTTTTCCTCTAACAAAATCATGTACTTGTAATAGTTCATTCTGATGTCAAATGTCAGACAGGGATACTCAGCCTTCTTCTTTACTAAATTCTTCTGGAAATTACGAGGTCAAACTACACATACAGCTGAGAATGCCAACTATGTTCTGTCCTCCTCTATCTCTTCGAACAGTAATTTCCTGACAGCAATAGATGCATGGCAATTTCCCTCACAAAATGTGGTGAGGTTTCTCAACATCAGACTCCACTCAAACTTGTTAATGTGAACAAATTTGTATCAATTTTTTTCTCCTTTTAGATGAAAGACATGGATGCACAGAATTTTCCTCAACACATTGTGTTTAAACTTTTTGGATTTTGACCACACTAACCGCAATAATCGCAGACTACCTCCTGTCTTCATCTTCCAAAAACTAGCTCTTGTAACAGTACTTTCCCCATTCTGATGACACAAATGATAGAAGAATGTCAATCTTCACAAATTGTGTCGAAAATCTTCCAAGCAAAACCTCACCAATGGAAGGGGATGCCAACTATCTTCTGTCCACCTTCTCCTGAAACTTGCTTTTTTGACATTACTTTCCATCTTCTCATGACAGAACAGAAGGCTGAGCATTCCCCTCCACAAATAGAAATCAAATTTTCATATGCCGAACCTCACCAATGGCAGAGAATTTTGACTAACTCCTCTCCTTTTTGCCCAAACACTTTCTTCTGTATGAGTAATTATGAACTGATGATGACAGGAATGGATGCAAAGCATTTTGCTGCACATTATTCAAAGAAAATTTCTGAGTCCTGTCAACACTTACAGCAGATAATGACAAATTTGTTTCTTCTTCCTCTAACAAAATCATGTAATTGTAATAGCTCATTCTGATGTCGAATGTCAGACAGGGATACTCAGCCTTCTTCTTTACAAAATTCTTCTGGAAATTATGAGGTCAAACTACACATACAGCTGAGAATGCCAACTATGTTCTGTCCTCCTCTATCTTTTCGAACAGTAATTTCCTGACAGCAATAGATGCATGGCAATTTCCCTCACAAAATGTGGTGAGGTTTCTCAACATCAGACTCCACTCAAACTTGTTAATGTGAACAAATTTGTATCAATTTTTTTCTCCTTTTAGATGAAAGACATGGATGCACAGAATTTTCCTCAACACATTGTGTTTATACTTTTTGGATTTTGACCACACTAACTGCAATAATCGCAGACTACCTCCTGTCTTCATCTTCCAAAAACTAGCTCTTGTAACAGTACTTTCTCCATTCTGATGACACAAATGATAGAAGAATATCAATCTTCACAAATTGTGTGGATAATCTTCTAAGCAAAACCTCACCAATGGAAGGGGATGCCAACTATCTTCTGTCCACCTTCTCCTGAAACTTGCTTTTTTGACATTACTTTCCATCTTCTCGTGACAGAACAGAAGGCTGAGCATTCCCCTCCACAAATAGAAATAAATTTTTCATATGTCAAACCTCACCAATGGCAGAAAATTTTGACTAACTCCTCTCCTTTTTGCTCAAACACTTTCTTCTGTATGAGTAATTATGAACTGATGATGACAGGAATGGATGCAAAGCATTTTGCTGCACATTATTCAAAGAAAATTTCTGAGTCCTGTCAACACTTACAGCAGATAATGACAAATTTGTTTCTTTTTCCTCTAACAAAATCATGTACTTGTAATAGTTCATTCTGATGTCAAATGTCAGACAGGGATACTCAGCCTTCTTCTTTACTAAATTCTTCTGGAAATAACGAGGTCAAACTACACATACAGCTGAGAATGCCAACTATGTTCTGTCCTCCTCTATCTTTCCAAACAGTAATTTCCTGACAGCAATAGATGCATGGCAATTTCACTCACAAAATGTGGTGAGGTTACTCAACATCAGACTCCACTCAAACTTGTTAATGTGAACAAATTTGTATCAATTTTTTTTTCCTTTTAGATTAAAGACATAGATGCACAGAATTTTTCTCAACACATTGTGTTCAACCTTTTTGGATTTTGACCACACTAACCGCAATAATCGCAGACTACCTCATGTCTTCATCTTCCAAAAACTAGCTCTTGTAACAGTACTTTCTCCATTCTGATGACACAAATGATAGAAGAATATCAATCTTCACAAATTGTGTGGATAATCTTCCAAGCAAAACCTCACCAATGGAAGGGGATGCCAACTATCTTCTGTCCACCTTCTCCTGAAACTTGCTTTTTTGACATTACTTTCAATCTTCTCATGACAGAACAGAAGGCTGAGCATTCCCCTCCACAAATAGAAATAAAATTTTCATATGCCGAACCTCACCAATGGCAGAAAATTTTGACTAACTCCTCTCCTTTTTGCCCAAACACTTTCTTCTGTATGAGTAATTATGAACTGATGATGACAGGAATGGATGCAAAGCATTTTGCTGCACATTATTCAAAGAAAATTTGTGAGTCCTGTCAACACTTACAGCAGATAATGACAAATTTGTTTCTTCTTCCTCTAACAAAGTCATGTACTTGTAATAGTTCATTCTGATGTCAAATGTCAGACAGGGATACTCAGCCTTCTTCTTTACAAAATTCTTCTGGAAATTACGAGGTCAAACTACACATACAGCTGAGAATGCCAACTATGTTCTGTCCTCCTCTATCTTTTCGAACAGTAATTTCCTGACAGCAATAGATGCATGGCAATTTCCCTCACAAAATGTGGTGAGGTTTCTCAACATCAGACTCCACTCAAACTTGTTAATGTGAACAAATTTGTATCAATTTTTTTCTCCTTTTAGATGAAAGACATGGATGCACAGAATTTTCCTCAACACATTGTGTTTAAACTTTTTGGATTTGGACCACACTAACCGCAATAATCGCAGACTACCTCCTGTCTTCATCTTCCAAAAACTAGCTCTTGTAACAGTACTTTCTCCATTCTGATGACACAAATGATAGAAGAATATCAATCTTCACAAATTGTGTGGATAATCTTCTAAGCAAAACCTCACCAATGGAAGGGGATGCCAACTATCTTCTGTCCACCTTCTCCTGAAACTTTGGTTTTTTGACATTACTTTCCATCTTCTCATGACAGAACAGAAGGCTGAGCATTCCCCTCCACAAATAGAAATAAAATTTTCATATGCCGAACCTCACCAATGGCAGAAAATTTTGACTAACTCCTCTCCTTTTTGCTCAAACACTTTCTTCTGTATGAGTAATTATGAACTGATGATGACAGGAATGGATGCAAAGCATTTTGCTGCACATTATTCAAAGAAAATTTCTGAGTCCTGTCAACACTTACAGCAGATAATGACAAATTTGTTTCTTCTTCCTCTAACAAAATCATGTACTTGTAATAGTTCATTCTGATGTCAAATGTCAGACAGGGATACTCAGCCTTCTTCTTGACAAAATTCTCCAGGAAATTTCGAGGTGAAACTACACATACAGCTGAGAATGCCAACTATGTTCTGTCCTCCTCTATCTTTCCAAACAGTGATTTCCTGACAGCAATAGATGCATGGCATTTTCCCTCACAAAATGTTGTAAGGTTTCTCAACATCAGACTCCACTCAAAGTTTTTAATGTGAACAAATTTGCATCAAATTTTTTCCTTTTAGATAAAAGACATGGATGCACAGAATTTTTCTGAACACATTGTGTTTAAACTTTTTGGATTTTCACCACACTAACCGCAATAATCGCAGACCACCTCCTGTCAGAAAATGTCAACTATCTTCTGTCCACCTTTTCCTAAAACTTGCTTTTTTGACATTACTTTACATCTTCTCATGAGAGAACAGAAGGCTGAGCATTCCCCTTCACAAATTGCATTGGGATTTTCTGGTGCTGAACCTCACCAATGGCAGAAAGTTTTGACAAACTTCTCTAATTTATGGCCAAACACTTTCTTCTGTATGAGTTATTATAAACTGATGATGACAGGAATGGATGCATAGCATTTTGCTGCACATAATTCAAAGAAAATTTCTGATTCCTGTCAACACTCACAGCAGATAATGACAAATTTTTTTCTCCTTTCCCTATCAAAATCATGTGCTTGTAATTGTTCATTCTGATGTCAAATGTCAGACATGGACACTCAGCCTTCTTCTTGATAAAATTCTTTAGGAAATTTCGAGATGAAACTACACATACAGCTGTGAATGCCAACTATGTTCTGTCCTCCTCTATCTTTCCAAACAGTGATTTCCTGACAGCAATAGATGCATGGCAATTTCCCTCACAAAATGTTGTAAGGTTTCTCAACATCAGACTCCACTCAAAGTTTTCAATGTGAACAAATTTGCATCAAATTTTTTTCCTTTTAGATAAAAGAAATGGATGCACAGAATTTTTCTCAACACATTGTGTTTAAACTTTTTGGATTTTTACCACACTAACCGCAATAATCGCAGACCACCTGTCAGAAAATGCCAACTATCTTCTGTCCACCTTTTCCTAAAACTTGCTTTTTTGACATTACTTTCCATCTTCTCATGACAGAACAGAAGGCTGAGCATTCCCCTCCACAAATAGAAATAAAATTTTCTTATGCCGAACCTCACCAATGGCAGAAAATTTTGACTAACTCCTCTCCTTTTTGCCCAAACACTTTCTTCTGTATGAGTAATTATGAACTGATGATGACAGGAATGGATGCAAAGCATTTTGCTGCACATTATTCAATGAAAATTTCTGATTCCTGTCAACACTCACAGCAGATAATGACAAATTTTTTTCTTCTTTCTCTATCAAAATCATGTGCTTGTAATAGTTCATTCTGATGTCAAATGTCAGACAGGGATACTCAGCCTTCTTCTTGACAAAATTCTTCTGGAAATTTCGAGGTTAAACTACACATACAGCTGAGAATGCCAACTATGTTCTGACCTCCTCTATCTTTCCAAACAGTGATTTCCTGACAGCAATAGATGCATGGCAATTTCCCTCACAAAATGTTGTAAGGTTTCTCAACATCAGACTCCACTCCAAGTTTTCAATGTGAACAAATTTGCATCAAATTTTTTTCCTTTTAGATAAAAGAAATGGATGCACAGAATTTTTCTCAACACATTGTGTTTAAACTTTTTGGATTTTTACCACACTAACCGCAATAATCGCAGACCACCTGTCAGAAAATGCCAACTATCTTCTGTCCACCTTTTCCTAAAACTTGCTTTTTTGACATTACTTTCCATCTTCTCATGACAGAACAGAAGGCTGAGCATTCCCCTCCACAAATAGAAATAAAATTTTCATATGCCGAACCTCACCAATGGCAGAAAATTTTGACTAACTCCTCTCCTTTTTGCTCAAACACTTTCTTCTGTATGAGTAATTATGAACTGATGATGACAGGAATGGATGCAAAGCATTTTGCTGCACATTATTCAAAGAAAATTTCTGAGTCCTGTCAACACTTACAGCAGATAATGACAAATTTGTTTCTTCTTCCTCTAACAAAATCATGTACTTGTAATAGTTCATTCTGATGTCAAATGTCAGACAGGGATACTCAGCCTTCTTCTTGACAAAATTCTCCAGGAAATTTCGAGGTGAAACTACACATACAGCTGAGAATGCCAACTATGTTCTGTCCTCCTCTATCTTTCCAAACAGTGATTTCCTGACAGCAATAGATGCATGGCATTTTCCCTCACAAAATGTTGTAAGGTTTCTCAACATCAGACTCCACTCAAAGTTTTTAATGTGAACAAATTTGCATCAAATTTTTTCCTTTTAGATAAAAGACATGGATGCACAGAATTTTTCTGAACACATTGTGTTTAAACTTTTTGGATTTTCACCACACTAACCGCAATAATCGCAGACCACCTCCTGTCAGAAAATGCCAACTATCTTCTGTCCACCTTTTCCTAAAACTTGCTTTTTTGACATTACTTTACATCTTCTCATGAGAGAACAGAAGGCTGAGCATTCCCCTTCACAAATTGCATTAGGATTTTCTGGTGCTGAACCTCACCAATGGCAGAAAGTTTTGACAAACTTCTCTAATTTATGGCCAAACACTTTCTTCTGTATGAGTTATTATAAACTGATGATGACAGGAATGGATGCAAAGCATTTTGCTGCACATTATTCAAAGAAAATTTCTGATTCCTGTCAACACTCACAGCAGATAATGACAAATTTTTTTCTTCTTTCTCTATCAAAATCATGTGCTTGTAATAGTTCATTCTGATGTCAAATGTCAGACAGGGATACTCAGCCTTCTTCTTGACAAAATTCTTCTGGAAATTTCGAGGTTAAACTACACATACAGCTGAGAATGCCAACTATGTTCTGACCTCCTCTATCTTTCCAAACAGTGATTTCCTGACAGCAATAGATGCATGGCAATTTCACTCACAAAATGTGGTGAGGTTACTCAACATCAGACTCCACTCAAACTTGTTAATGTGAACAAATTTGTATCAATTTTTTTTTCCTTTGAGATGAAAGACATGGATGCACAGAATTTTTCTCAACACATTGTGTTCAACCTTTTTGGATTTTGACCACACTAACCGCAATAATCGCAGACTACCTCATGTCTTCATCTTATAAAAACTAGCTCTTGTAACAGTACTTTCTCCATTCTGATGACACAAATGATAGAAGAATGTCAATCTTCACAAATTGTGTCGATAATCTTCCAAGCAAAACCTCACCAATGGAAGGGGATGCCAACTATCTTCTGTCCACCTTCTCCTGAAACTTGCTTTTTTGACATTACTTTCCATCTTCTCATGACAGAACAGAAAACTGAGCATTCCCCTCCACAAATAGAAATAAAATTTTCATATGCCGAACCTCACCAATGGCAGAAAATTTTGACTAACTCCTCTCCTTTTTGCCCAAACACTTTCTTCTGTATGAGTAATTATGAACTGATGATGACAGGAATGGATGCAAAGCATTTTGCTGCACATTATTCAAAGAAAATTTCTGAGTCCTGTCAACACTTACAGCAGATAATGACAAATTTGTTTCTTTTTCCTCTAACAAAATCATGTACTTGTAATAGTTCATTCTGATGTCAAATGTCAGACAGGGATACTCGGCCTTCTTCTTTACTAAATTCTTCTGGAAATTACGAGGTCAAACTACACATACAGCTGAGAATGCCAACTATGTTCTGTCCTCCTCTATCTCTTCGAACAGTAATTTCCTGACAGCAATAGATGCATGGCAATTTCCCTCACAAAATGTGGTGAGGTTTCTCAACATCAGACTCCACTCAAACTTGTTAATGTGAACAAATTTGTATCAATTTTTTTCTCCTTTTAGATGAAAGACATGGATGCACAGAATTTTCCTCAACACATTGTGTTTAAACTTTTTGGATTTTGACCACACTAACCGCAATAATCGCAGACTACCTCCTGTCTTCATCTTCCAAAAACTAGCTCTTGTAACAGTACTTTCCCCATTCTGATGACACAAATGATAGAAGAATATCAATCTTCACAAATTGTGTGGATAATCTTCTAAGCAAAACCTCACCAATGGAAGGGGATGCCAACTATCTTCTGTCCACCTTCTCCTGAAACTTGGTTTTTTGACATTACTTTCCATCTTCTCATGACAGAACAGAAGGCTGAGCATTCCCCTCCACAAATAGAAATAAAATTTTCATATGCCGAACCTCACCAATGGCAGAAAATTTTGACTAACTCCTCTCCTTTTTGCTCAAACACTTTCTTCTGTATGAGTAATTATAAACTGATGATGACAGGAATGGATGCAAAGCATTTTGCTGCACATTATTCAAAGAAAATTTCTGAGTCCTGTCAACACTTACAGCAGATAATGACAAATTTGTTTCTTTTTCCTCTAACAAAATCATGTACTTGTAATAGTTCATTCTGATGTCAAATGTCAGACAGGGATACTCAGCCTTCTTCTTTACTAAATTCTTCTGGAAATTAAGAGGTCAAACTACACATACAGCTGAGAATGCCAACTATGTTCTGTCCTCCTCTATCTTTCCAAACAGTAATTTCCTGACAGCAATAGATGCATGGCAATTTCACTCACAAAATGTGGTGAGGTTACTCAACATCAGACTCCACTCAAACTTGTTAATGTGAACAAATTTGTATCAATTTTTTTTTCCTTTCAGATGAAAGACATGGATGCACAGAATTTTTCTCAACACATTGTGTTCAACCTTTTTGGATTTTGACCACACTAACCGCAATAATCACAGACTACCTCAAGTCTTCATCTTCCAAAAACTAGCTCTTGTAACAGTACTTTCTCCATTCTGATGACACAAATGATAGAAGAATGTCAATCTTCACAAATTGTGTCGAAAATCTTCCAAGCAAAACCTCACTAATGGAAGGGGATGCCAACTATCTTCTGTCCACCTTCTCCTGAAACTTGCTTTTTTGACATTACTTTCCATCTTCTCATGACAGAACAGAAGGCTGAGCATTCCCCTCCACAAATAGAAATCAAATTTTCATATGCCGAACCTCACCAATGGCAGAAAATTTTGACTAACTCCTCTCCTTTTTGCCCAAACACTTTCTTCTGTATGAGTAATTATGAACTGATGATGACAGGAATGGATGCAAAGCATTTTGCTGCACATTATTCAAAGAAAATTTCTGAGTCCTGTCAACACTTACAGCAGATAATGACAAATTTGTTTCTTCTTCCTCTAACAAAATCATGTAATTGTAATAGCTCATTCTGATGTCAAATGTCAGACAGGGATACTCAGCCTTATTCTTTACAAAATTCTTCTGGAAATTATGAGGTCAAACTACACATACAGCTGAGAATGCCAACTATGTTCTGTCCTCCTCTATCTTTTCGAACAGTAATTTCCTGACAGCAATAGATGCATGGCAATTTCCCTCACAAAATGTGGTGAGGTTTCTCAACATCAGACTCCACTCAAACTTGTTAATGTGAACAAATTTGTATCAATTTTTTTCTCCTTTTAGATGAAAGACATGGATGCACAGAATTTTCCTCAACACATTGTGTTTAAACTTTTTGGATTTTGACCATACTAACTGCAATAATCGCAGACTACCTCCTGTCTTCATCTTCCAAAAACTAGCTCTTGTAACAGTACTTTCTCCATTCTGATGACACAAATGATAGAAGAATATCAATCTTCACAAATTGTGTGGATAATCTTCTAAGCAAAACCTCACCAATGGAAGGGGATGCCAACTATCTTCTGTCCACCTTCTCCTGAAACTTGCTTTTTTGACATTACTTTCCATCTTCTCGTGACAGAACAGGAGGCTGAGCATTCCCCTCCACAAATAGAAATAAATTTTTCATATGTCAAACCTCACCAATGGCAGAAAATTTTGACTAACTCCTCTCCTTTTTGCTCAAACACTTTCTTCTGTATGAGTAATTATGAACTGATGATGACAGGAATGGATGCAAAGCATTTTGCTGCACATTATTCAAAGAAAATTTCTGAGTCCTGTCAACACTTACAGCAGATAATGACAAATTTGTTTCTTTTTCCTCTAACAAAATCATGTACTTGTAATAGTTCATTCTGATGTCAAATGTCAGACAGGGATACTCAGCCTTCTTCTTTACTAAATTCTTCTGGAAATAACAAGGTCAAACTACACATACAGCTGAGAATGCCAACTATGTTCTGTCCTCCTCTATCTTTCCAAACAGTAATTTCCTGACAGCAATAGATGCATGGCAATTTCACTCACAAAATGTGGTGAGGTTACTCAACATCAGACTCCACTCAAACTTGTTAATGTGAACAAATTTGTATCAATTTTTTTTTCCTTTTAGATTAAAGACATGGATGCACAGAATTTTTCTCAACACATTGTGTTCAACCTTTTTGGATTTTGACCACACTAACCGCAATAATCGCAGACTACCTCATGTCTTCATCTTCCAAAAACTAGCTCTTGTAACAGTACTTTCTCCATTCTGATGACACAAATGATAGAAGAATATCAATCTTCACAAATTGTGTGAATAATCTTCCAAGCAAAACCTCACCAATGGAAGGGGATGCCAACTATCTTCTGTCCACCTTCTCCTGAAACTTGCTTTTTTGACATTACTTTCCATCTTCTCATGACAGAACAGAAGGCTGAGCATTCCCCTCCACAAATAGAAATAAAATTTTCATATGCCGAACCTCACCAATGGCAGAAAATTTTGACTAACTCCTCTCCTTTTTGCCCAAACACTTTCTTCTGTATGAGTAATTATGAAATGATGACAGGAATGGATGCAAAGCATTTTGCTGCACATTATTCAAAGAAAATTTCTGAATCCTGTCAACACTTACAGCAGATAATGACAAATTTGTTTCTTCTTCCTCTAATAAAGTCATGTACTTGTAATAGTTCATTCTGATGTCAAATGTCAGACAGGGATACTCAGCCTTCTTCTTTACAAAATTCTTCTGGAAATTACGAGGTCAAACTACACATACAGCTGAGAATGCCAACTATGTTCTGTCCTCCTCTATCTTTTCGAACAGTAATTTCCTGACAGCAATAGATGCATGGCAATTTCCCTCACAAAATGTGGTGAGGTTTCTCAACATCAGACTCCACTCAAACTTGTTAATGTGAACAAATTTGTATCAATTTTTTTCTCCTTTTAGATGAAAGAGATGGATGCACAGAATTTTCCTCAACACATTGTGTTTAAACTTTTTGGATTTTGACCACACTAACCGCCATAATCGCAGACTACCTCCTGTCTTCATCATTCAAAAACTAGCTCTTGTAACAGTACTTTCTCCATTCTGATGACACAAATGATAGAAGAATATCAATCTTCACAAATTGTGTGGATAATCTTCTAAGCAAAACCTCACCAATGGAAGGGGATGCCAACTATCTTCTGTCCACCTTCTCCTGAAACTTGCTTTTTTGACATTACTTTCCATCTTCTCATGACAGAACAGAAGGCTGAGCATTCCCCTCCACGAATAGAAATAAAATTTTCATATGCCGAACCTCACCAATGGCAGAAAATTTTGACTAACTCCTCTCCTTTTTGCTCAAACACTTTCTTCTGTATGAGTAATTATGAACTGATGATGACAGGAATGGATGCAAAGCATTCTGCTGCACATTATTCAAAGAAAATTTCTGAGTCCTGTCAACACTTACAGCAGATAATGACAAATTTGTTTCTTTTTCCTCTAACAAAATCATGTACTTGTAATAGTTCATTCTGATGTCAAATGTCAGACAGGGATACTCAGCCTTCTTCTTTACTAAATTCTTCTGGAAATTACGAGGTCAAACTACACATACAGCTGAGAATGCCAACTATGTTCTGTCCTCCTCTATCTTTCCAAACAGTAATTTCCTGACAGCAATAGATGCATGGCAATTTCACTCACAAAATGTGGTGAGGTTACTCAACATCAGACTCCACTCAAACTTGTTAATGTGAACAAATTTGTATCAATTTTTTTTTCCTTTCAGATGAAAGACATGGATGCACAGAATTTTTCTCAACACATTGTGTTCAACCTTTTTGGATTTTGACCACACTAACCGCAATAATCGCTGACTACCTCATGTCTTCATCTTCCAAAAACTAGCTCTTGTAACAGTACTTTCTCCATTCTGATGACACAAATGATAGAAGAATGTCAATCTTCACAAATTGTGT
This sequence comes from Conomelus anceps, assembly GCA_948455865.1. Lineage (NCBI taxonomy): Eukaryota > Metazoa > Arthropoda > Insecta > Hemiptera > Delphacidae > Conomelus > Conomelus anceps. The sequence continues at coordinate 20,235,407 of OX418222.1, forward strand.
CGATAATCTTCCAAGCAAAACCTCACCAATGGAAGGGGATGCCAACTATCTTCTGTCCACCTTCTCCTGAAACTTGCTTTTTTGACATTACTTTCCATCTTCTCATGACAGAACAGAAGGCTGAGCATTCCCCTCCACAAATAGAAATAAAATTTTCATATGCCGAACCTCACCAATGGCAGAAAATTTTGACTAACTCCTCTCCTTTTTGCCCAAACACTTTCTTCTGTATGAGTAATTATGAACTGATGATGACAGGAATGGATGCAAAGCATTTTGCTGCACATTATTCAAAGAAAATTTCTGAGTCCTGTCAACACTTACAGCAGATAATGACAAATTTGTTTCTTTTTCCTCTAACAAAATCATGTACTTGTAATAGTTCATTCTGATGTCAAATGTCAGACAGGGATACTCAGCCTTCTTCTTTACTAAATTCTTCTGGAAATTACGAGGTCAAACTACACATACAGCTGAGAATGCCAACTATGTTCTGTCCTCCTCTATCTCTTCGAACAGTAATTTCCTGACAGCAATAGATGCATGGCAATTTCCCTCACAAAATGTGGTGAGGTTTCTCAACATCAGACTCCACTCAAACTTGTTAATGTGAACAAATTTGTATCAATTTTTTTCTCCTTTTAGATGAAAGACATGGATGCACAGAATTTTCCTCAACACATTGTGTTTAAACTTTTTGGATTTTGACCACACTAACCGCAATAATCGCAGACTACCTCCTGTCTTCATCTTCCAAAAACTAGCTCTTGTAACAGTACTTTCCCCATTCTGATGACACAAATGATAGAAGAATGTCAATCTTCACAAATTGTGTCGAAAATCTTCCAAGCAAAACCTCACCAATGGAAGGGGATGCCAACTATCTTCTGTCCACCTTCTCCTGAAACTTGCTTTTTTGACATTACTTTCCATCTTCTCATGACAGAACAGAAGGCTGAGCATTCCCCTCCACAAATAGAAATCAAATTTTCATATGCCGAACCTCACCAATGGCAGAGAATTTTGACTAACTCCTCTCCTTTTTGCCCAAACACTTTCTTCTGTATGAGTAATTATGAACTGATGATGACAGGAATGGATGCAAAGCATTTTGCTGCACATTATTCAAAGAAAATTTCTGAGTCCTGTCAACACTTACAGCAGATAATGACAAATTTGTTTCTTCTTCCTCTAACAAAATCATGTAATTGTAATAGCTCATTCTGATGTCGAATGTCAGACAGGGATACTCAGCCTTCTTCTTTACAAAATTCTTCTGGAAATTATGAGGTCAAACTACACATACAGCTGAGAATGCCAACTATGTTCTGTCCTCCTCTATCTTTTCGAACAGTAATTTCCTGACAGCAATAGATGCATGGCAATTTCCCTCACAAAATGTGGTGAGGTTTCTCAACATCAGACTCCACTCAAACTTGTTAATGTGAACAAATTTGTATCAATTTTTTTCTCCTTTTAGATGAAAGACATGGATGCACAGAATTTTCCTCAACACATTGTGTTTAAACTTTTTGGATTTTGACCACACTAACTGCAATAATCGCAGACTACCTCCTGTCTTCATCTTCCAAAAACTAGCTCTTGTAACAGTACTTTCTCCATTCTGATGACACAAATGATAGAAGAATATCAATCTTCACAAATTGTGTGGATAATCTTCTAAGCAAAACCTCACCAATGGAAGGGGATGCCAACTATCTTCTGTCCACCTTCTCCTGAAACTTGCTTTTTTGACATTACTTTCCATCTTCTCGTGACAGAACAGAAGGCTGAGCATTCCCCTCCACAAATAGAAATAAATTTTTCATATGTCAAACCTCACCAATGGCAGAAAATTTTGACTAACTCCTCTCCTTTTTGCCCAAACACTTTCTTCTGTATGAGTAATTATGAAATGATGACAGGAATGGATGCAAAGCATTTTGCTGCACATTATTCAAAGAAAATTTCTGAATCCTGTCAACACTTACAGCAGATAATGACAAATTTGTTTCTTCTTCCTCTAATAAAGTCATGTACTTGTAATAGTTCATTCTGATGTCAAATGTCAGACAGGGATACTCAGCCTTCTTCTTTACAAAATTCTTCTGGAAATTACGAGGTCAAACTACACATACAGCTGAGAATGCCAACTATGTTCTGTCCTCCTCTATCTTTTCGAACAGTAATTTCCTGACAGCAATAGATGCATGGCAATTTCCCTCACAAAATGTGGTGAGGTTTCTCAACATCAGACTCCACTCAAACTTGTTAATGTGAACAAATTTGTATCAATTTTTTTCTCCTTTTAGATGAAAGAGATGGATGCACAGAATTTTCCTCAACACATTGTGTTTAAACTTTTTGGATTTTGACCACACTAACCGCCATAATCGCAGACTACCTCCTGTCTTCATCATTCAAAAACTAGCTCTTGTAACAGTACTTTCTCCATTCTGATGACACAAATGATAGAAGAATATCAATCTTCACAAATTGTGTGGATAATCTTCTAAGCAAAACCTCACCAATGGAAGGGGATGCCAACTATCTTCTGTCCACCTTCTCCTGAAACTTGCTTTTTTGACATTACTTTCCATCTTCTCATGACAGAACAGAAGGCTGAGCATTCCCCTCCACGAATAGAAATAAAATTTTCATATGCCGAACCTCACCAATGGCAGAAAATTTTGACTAACTCCTCTCCTTTTTGCTCAAACACTTTCTTCTGTATGAGTAATTATGAACTGATGATGACAGGAATGGATGCAAAGCATTCTGCTGCACATTATTCAAAGAAAATTTCTGAGTCCTGTCAACACTTACAGCAGATAATGACAAATTTGTTTCTTTTTCCTCTAACAAAATCATGTACTTGTAATAGTTCATTCTGATGTCAAATGTCAGACAGGGATACTCAGCCTTCTTCTTTACTAAATTCTTCTGGAAATTACGAGGTCAAACTACACATACAGCTGAGAATGCCAACTATGTTCTGTCCTCCTCTATCTTTCCAAACAGTAATTTCCTGACAGCAATAGATGCATGGCAATTTCACTCACAAAATGTGGTGAGGTTACTCAACATCAGACTCCACTCAAACTTGTTAATGTGAACAAATTTGTATCAATTTTTTTTTCCTTTCAGATGAAAGACATGGATGCACAGAATTTTTCTCAACACATTGTGTTCAACCTTTTTGGATTTTGACCACACTAACCGCAATAATCGCTGACTACCTCATGTCTTCATCTTCCAAAAACTAGCTCTTGTAACAGTACTTTCTCCATTCTGATGACACAAATGATAGAAGAATGTCAATCTTCACAAATTGTGTCGATAATCTTCCAAGCAAAACCTCACCAATGGAAGGGGATGCCAACTATCTTCTGTCCACCTTCTCCTGAAACTTGCTTTTTTGACATTACTTTCCATCTTCTCATGACAGAACAGAAGGCTGAGCATTCCCCTCCACAAATAGAAATAAAATTTTCATATGCCGAACCTCACCAATGGCAGAAAATTTTGACTAACTCCTCTCCTTTTTGCCCAAACACTTTCTTCTGTATGAGTAATTATGAACTGATGATGACAGGAATGGATGCAAAGCATTTTGCTGCACATTATTCAAAGAAAATTTCTGAGTCCTGTCAACACTTACAGCAGATAATGACAAATTTGTTTCTTTTTCCTCTAACAAAATCATGTACTTGTAATAGTTCATTCTGATGTCAAATGTCAGACAGGGATACTCAGCCTTCTTCTTTACTAAATTCTTCTGGAAATTACGAGGTCAAACTACACATACAGCTGAGAATGCCAACTATGTTCTGTCCTCCTCTATCTCTTCGAACAGTAATTTCCTGACAGCAATAGATGCATGGCAATTTCCCTCACAAAATGTGGTGAGGTTTCTCAACATCAGACTCCACTCAAACTTGTTAATGTGAACAAATTTGTATCAATTTTTTTCTCCTTTTAGATGAAAGACATGGATGCACAGAATTTTCCTCAACACATTGTGTTTAAACTTTTTGGATTTTGACCACACTAACCGCAATAATCGCAGACTACCTCCTGTCTTCATCTTCCAAAAACTAGCTCTTGTAACAGTACTTTCCCCATTCTGATGACACAAATGATAGAAGAATGTCAATCTTCACAAATTGTGTCGAAAATCTTCCAAGCAAAACCTCACCAATGGAAGGGGATGCCAACTATCTTCTGTCCACCTTCTCCTGAAACTTGCTTTTTTGACATTACTTTCCATCTTCTCATGACAGAACAGAAGGCTGAGCATTCCCCTCCACAAATAGAAATCAAATTTTCATATGCCGAACCTCACCAATGGCAGAGAATTTTGACTAACTCCTCTCCTTTTTGCCCAAACACTTTCTTCTGTATGAGTAATTATGAACTGATGATGACAGGAATGGATGCAAAGCATTTTGCTGCACATTATTCAAAGAAAATTTCTGAGTCCTGTCAACACTTACAGCAGATAATGACAAATTTGTTTCTTCTTCCTCTAACAAAATCATGTAATTGTAATAGCTCATTCTGATGTCGAATGTCAGACAGGGATACTCAGCCTTCTTCTTTACAAAATTCTTCTGGAAATTATGAGGTCAAACTACACATACAGCTGAGAATGCCAACTATGTTCTGTCCTCCTCTATCTTTTCGAACAGTAATTTCCTGACAGCAATAGATGCATGGCAATTTCCCTCACAAAATGTGGTGAGGTTTCTCAACATCAGACTCCACTCAAACTTGTTAATGTGAACAAATTTGTATCAATTTTTTTCTCCTTTTAGATGAAAGACATGGATGCACAGAATTTTCCTCAACACATTGTGTTTAAACTTTTTGGATTTTGACCACACTAACTGCAATAATCGCAGACTACCTCCTGTCTTCATCTTCCAAAAACTAGCTCTTGTAACAGTACTTTCTCCATTCTGATGACACAAATGATAGAAGAATATCAATCTTCACAAATTGTGTGGATAATCTTCTAAGCAAAACCTCACCAATGGAAGGGGATGCCAACTATCTTCTGTCCACCTTCTCCTGAAACTTGCTTTTTTGACATTACTTTCCATCTTCTCGTGACAGAACAGAAGGCTGAGCATTCCCCTCCACAAATAGAAATAAATTTTTCATATGTCAAACCTCACCAATGGCAGAAAATTTTGACTAACTCCTCTCCTTTTTGCTCAAACACTTTCTTCTGTATGAGTAATTATGAACTGATGATGACAGGAATGGATGCAAAGCATTTTGCTGCACATTATTCAAAGAAAATTTTTGAGTCCTGTCAACACTTACAGCAGATAATGACAAATTTGTTTCTTTTTCCTCTAACAAAATCATGTACTTGTAATAGTTCATTCTGATGTCAAATGTCAGACAGGGATACTCAGCCTTCTTCTTTACTAAATTCTTCTGGAAATAACGAGGTCAAACTACCCATACAGCTGAGAATGCCAACTATGTTCTGTCCTCCTCTATCTTTCCAAACAGTAATTTCCTGACAGCAATAGATGCATGGCAATTTCACTCACAAAATGTGGTGAGGTTACTCAACATCAGACTCCACTCAAACTTGTTAATGTGAACAAATTTGTATCAATTTTTTTTTCCTTTTAGATTAAAGACATAGATGCACAGAATTTTTCTCAACACATTGTGTTCAACCTTTTTGGATTTTGACCACACTAACCGCAATAATCGCAGACTACCTCATGTCTTCATCTTCCAAAAACTAGCTCTTGTAACAGTACTTTCTCCATTCTGATGACACAAATGATAGAAGAATATCAATCTTCACAAATTGTGTGGATAATCTTCCAAGCAAAACCTCACCAATGGAAGGGGATGCCAACTATCTTCTGTCCACCTTCTCCTGAAACTTGCTTTTTTGACATTACTTTCCATCTTCTCATGACAGAACAGAAGGCTGAGCATTCCCCTCCACAAATAGAAATAAAATTTTCATATGCCGAACCTCACCAATGGCAGAAAATTTTGACTAACTCCTCTCCTTTTTGCCCAAACACTTTCTTCTGTATGAGTAATTATGAACTGATGATGACAGGAATGGATGCAAAGCATTTTGCTGCACATTATTCAAAGAAAATTTCTGAGTCCTGTCAACACTTACAGCAGATAATGACAAATTTGTTTCTTCTTCCTCTAACAAAGTCATGTACTTGTAATAGTTCATTCTGATGTCAAATGTCAGACAGGGATACTCAGCCTTCTTCTTTACAAAATTCTTCTGGAAATTACGAGGTCAAACTACACATACAGCTGAGAATGCCAACTATGTTCTGTCCTCCTCTATCTTTCCGAACAGTAATTTCCTGACAGCAATAGATGCATGGCAATTTCCCTCACAAAATGTGGTGAGGTTTCTCAACATCAGACTCCACTCAAACTTGTTAATGTGAACAAATTTGTATCAATTTTTTTCTCCTTTTAGATGAAAGACATGGATGCACAGAATTTTCCTCAACACATTGTGTTTAAACTTTTTGGATTTGGACCACACTAACCGCAATAATCGCAGACTACCTCCTGTCTTCATCTTCCAAAAACTAGCTCTTGTAACAGTACTTTCTCCATTCTGATGACACAAATGATAGAAGAATATCAATCTTCACAAATTGTGTGGATAATCTTCTAAGCAAAACCTCACCAATGGAAGGGGATGCCAACTATCTTCTGTCCACCTTCTCCTGAAACTTTGGTTTTTTGACATTACTTTCCATCTTCTCATGACAGAACAGAAGGCTGAGCATTCCCCTCCACAAATAGAAATAAAATTTTCATATGCCGAACCTCACCAATGGCAGAAAATTTTGACTAACTCCTCTCCTTTTTGCTCAAACACTTTCTTCTGTATGAGTAATTATGAACTGATGATGACAGGAATGGATGCAAAGCATTTTGCTGCACATTATTCAAAGAAAATTTCTGAGTCCTGTCAACACTTACAGCAGATAATGACAAATTTGTTTCTTCTTCCTCTAACAAAATCATGTACTTGTAATAGTTCATTCTGATGTCAAATGTCAGACAGGGATACTCAGCCTTCTTCTTGACAAAATTCTCCAGGAAATTTCGAGGTGAAACTACACATACAGCTGAGAATGCCAACTATGTTCTGTCCTCCTCTATCTTTCCAAACAGTGATTTCCTGACAGCAATAGATGCATGGCATTTTCCCTCACAAAATGTTGTAAGGTTTCTCAACATCAGACTCCACTCAAAGTTTTTAATGTGAACAAATTTGCATCAAATTTTTTCCTTTTAGATAAAAGACATGGATGCACAGAATTTTTCTGAACACATTGTGTTTAAACTTTTTGGATTTTCACCACACTAACCGCAATAATCGCAGACCACCTCCTGTCAGAAAATGCCAACTATCTTCTGTCCACCTTTTCCTAAAACTTGCTTTTTTGACATTACTTTACATCTTCTCATGAGAGAACAGAAGGCTGAGCATTCCCCTTCACAAATTGCATTGGGATTTTCTGGTGCTGAACCTCACCAATGGCAGAAAGTTTTGACAAACTTCTCTAATTTATGGCCAAACACTTTCTTCTGTATGAGTTATTATAAACTGATGATGACAGGAATGGATGCATAGCATTTTGCTGCACATAATTCAAAGAAAATTTCTGATTCCTGTCAACACTCACAGCAGATAATGACAAATTTTTTTCTCCTTTCCCTATCAAAATCATGTGCTTGTAATTGTTCATTCTGATGTCAAATGTCAGACATGGACACTCAGCCTTCTTCTTGATAAAATTCTTTAGGAAATTTCGAGATGAAACTACACATACAGCTGTGAATGCCAACTATGTTCTGTCCTCCTCTATCTTTCCAAACAGTGATTTCCTGACAGCAATAGATGCATGGCAATTTCCCTCACAAAATGTTGTAAGGTTTCTCAACATCAGACTCCCCTCAAAGTTTTCAATGTGAACAAATTTGCATCAAATTTTTTTCCTTTTAGATAAAAGAAATGGATGCACAGAATTTTTCTCAACACATTGTGTTTAAACTTTTTGGATTTTTACCACACTAACCGCAATAATCGCAGACCACCTGTCAGAAAATGCCAACTATCTTCTGTCCACCTTTTCCTAAAACTTGCTTTTTTGACATTACTTTCCATCTTCTCATGACAGAACAGAAGGCTGAGCATTCCCCTCCACAAATAGAAATAAAATTTTCTTATGCCGAACCTCACCAATGGCAGAAAATTTTGACTAACTCCTCTCCTTTTTGCCCAAACACTTTCTTCTGTATGAGTAATTATGAACTGATGATGACAGGAATGGATGCAAAGCATTTTGCTGCACATTATTCAATGAAAATTTCTGATTCCTGTCAACACTCACAGCAGATAATGACAAATTTTTTTCTTCTTTCTCTATCAAAATCATGTGCTTGTAATAGTTCATTCTGATGTCAAATGTCAGACAGGGATACTCAGCCTTCTTCTTGACAAAATTCTTCTGGAAATTTCGAGGTTAAACTACACATACAGCTGAGAATGCCAACTATGTTCTGACCTCCTCTATCTTTCCAAACAGTGATTTCCTGACAGCAATAGATGCATGGCAATTTCCCTCACAAAATGTTGTAAGGTTTCTCAACATCAGACTCCACTCAAAGTTTTCAATGTGAACAAATTTGCATCAAATTTTTTTCCTTTTAGATAAAAGAAATGGATGCACAGAATTTTTCTCAACACATTGTGTTTAAACTTTTTGGATTTTTACCACACTAACCGCAATAATCGCAGACCACCTGTCAGAAAATGCCAACTATCTTCTGTCCACCTTTTCCTAAAACTTGCTTTTTTGACATTACTTTCCATCTTCTCATGACAGAACAGAAGGCTGAGCATTCCCCTCCACAAATAGAAATAAAATTTTCATATGCCGAACCTCACCAATGGCAGAAAATTTTGACTAACTCCTCTCCTTTTTGCTCAAACACTTTCTTCTGTATGAGTAATTATGAACTGATGATGACAGGAATGGATGCAAAGCATTTTGCTGCACATTATTCAAAGAAAATTTCTGAGTCCTGTCAACACTTACAGCAGATAATGACAAATTTGTTTCTTCTTCCTCTAACAAAATCATGTACTTGTAATAGTTCATTCTGATGTCAAATGTCAGACAGGGATACTCAGCCTTCTTCTTGACAAAATTCTCCAGGAAATTTCGAGGTGAAACTACACATACAGCTGAGAATGCCAACTATGTTCTGTCCTCCTCTATCTTTCCAAACAGTGATTTCCTGACAGCAATAGATGCATGGCATTTTCCCTCACAAAATGTTGTAAGGTTTCTCAACATCAGACTCCACTCAAAGTTTTTAATGTGAACAAATTTGCATCAAATTTTTTCCTTTTAGATAAAAGACATGGATGCACAGAATTTTTCTGAACACATTGTGTTTAAACTTTTTGGATTTTCACCACACTAACCGCAATAATCGCAGACCACCTCCTGTCAGAAAATGCCAACTATCTTCTGTCCACCTTTTCCTAAAACTTGCTTTTTTGACATTACTTTACATCTTCTCATGAGAGAACAGAAGGCTGAGCATTCCCCTTCACAAATTGCATTAGGATTTTCTGGTGCTGAACCTCACCAATGGCAGAAAGTTTTGACAAACTTCTCTAATTTATGGCCAAACACTTTCTTCTGTATGAGTTATTATAAACTGATGATGACAGGAATGGATGCATAGCATTTTGCTGCACATTATTCAAAGAAAATTTCTGATTCCTGTCAACACTCACAGCAGATAATGACAAATTTTTTTCTCCTTTCCCTATCAAAATCATGTGCTTGTAATTGTTCATTCTGATGTCAAATGTCAGACATGGACACTCAGCCTTCTTCTTGATAAAATTCTTTAGGAAATTTCGAGATGAAACTACACATACAGCTGTGAATGCCAACTATGTTCTGTCCTCCTCTATCTTTCCAAACAGTGATTTCCTGACAGCAATAGATGCATGGCAATTTCCCTCACAAAATGTTGTAAGGTTTCTCAACATCAGACTCCACTCAAAGTTTTCAATGTGAACAAATTTGCATCAAATTTTTTTCCTTTTAGATAAAAGAAATGGATGCACAGAATTTTTCTCAACACATTGTGTTTAAACTTTTTGGATTTTTACCACACTAACCGCAATAATCGCAGACCACCTGTCAGAAAATGCCAACTATCTTCTGTCCACCTTTTCCTAAAACTTGCTTTTTTGACATTACTTTCCATCTTCTCATGACAGAACAGAAGGCTGAGCATTCCCCTCCACAAATAGAAATAAAATTTTCTTATGCCGAACCTCACCAATGGCAGAAAATTTTGACTAACTCCTCTCCTTTTTGCCCAAACTCTTTCTTCTGTATGAGTAATTATGAACTGATGATGACAGGAATGGATGCAAAGCATTTTGCTGCACATTATTCAAAGAAAATTTCTGATTCCTGTCAACACTCACAGCAGATAATGACAAATTTTTTTCTTCTTTCTCTATCAAAATCATGTGCTTGTAATAGTTCATTCTGATGTCAAATGTCAGACAGGGATACTCAGCCTTCTTCTTGACAAAATTCTTCTGGAAATTTCGAGGTTAAACTACACATACAGCTGAGAATGCCAACTATGTTCTGACCTCCTCTATCTTTCCAAACAGTGATTTCCTGACAGCAATAGATGCATGGCAATTTCCCTCACAAAATGTTGTAAGGTTTCTCAACATCAGACTCCACTCAAAGTTTTTAATGTGAACAAATTTGCATCAAATTTTTTTCCTTTTAGATAAAAGACATGGATGCACAGAATTTTTCTCAACACATTGTGTTTAAACTTTTTGGATTTTTACCACACTAACCGCAATAATCGCAGACCACCTCCTGTCTTCATCTTACAAAAAATGGCTCTTGTAACAGTTCGTTCTCTGTTCTGATGACACAAATGATAGAAGAACATCACTCTCCACAAATTGTGTGGATAATCTTCTAAGCAAAACATCACCAATGGAAGGGAATGCCAACTATTTTCGATCCACCTTTTCCTAAAACTTGCTCTTTTGACATTACTTTTCAACTTCTTATGACAGAACCGAAGGCTGAGCATTCCCCTCCACAAATTGTGATAGAACTTTCTGGTGCTGACTCTCACCAATGGCAGAAAATTTTGACTAACTCCTCTCCTTTCCACTAAAACACTTGCTTCTGTATGAGTAATTTTATACTGATGATGACAGGAATGGATGCAAAGCATCTTGCTGCACATTATTTAATGAAAATTTCTGAGTCTAGATGAGACTTCAAGCAGAAAATACAAATTTGTTTCTTCTTTCTCTATCAAAACTATGTTCTTGTTACAGTACATCATGATGTGAAATGTCAGACATGGATACTCAGCCTTCTTCATGACAAAATTCCTCTGAAAATTTCGAGATCTAACTACATATACAGCTGAGAATGTCAACTATGTTCTGTCCTCCTCTATCTTTTTCAACAATTATTTCATGACAGCAATAGATGCATGGCAATTTCCATCACAGAATGTGATGAGATTTCTCAACATCAGACTCCACTCACAGCTTGTAATGCAAACTAATTTGTATCAATTTTTGTCTCTTTCTGATAAAAAAGATGGATGCATGGGATTTCTCAACACATTGTGTTCAATCTTAGTGGATTTTGACCACATTAATGGCCATTATTGCAGACTATCTTTTGTCTCAATGTTCCAAAAACTCATTCTTGTATCAGTACTTTTTCTGTTCTGATGACACAAATGTTAGGAGAACATCACTCTTCATTAATTGTGTGGAAAATCTTCTAAGCGAAACCACACCAATGGTAGGGAATGTCAACTATCTTCTGTCCTTCTTTTCCTAAAACTTTCTCTTCTGATATTAATTTTCAATTTCTCATGGAAGAACAGGATGCAGAGCATTCCCCTTCACAAATGATGCAATAAGATTTTCTGGTGCTGAACCTCACCAATGGCAGAAAATTTCAACTAACTCCACTACTTTCCACCCAAACACTTGCTTCTGTATGAGTAATTATATACTGATGATGACAGGAATGGATGCACAGAATTTTGCTGCACATTATTCAAAGGAAATTTTCAAGTCTACACAACACTTCCAGCAAATAATAACAAATTTCAATCTTCTTCCTTTATCAAAATCATGTGCTTGTGATAATTCATTCTGATGTCGAATGTCAGACATGGATACTTAGCCTTCTTCTTGAAAAAATTCTTCTGGAAATTACAAGGTCAAAGTACACATACTGCTGAAAATGCCAACTATGTTCTGTCCTCCTCTATCTTTTCAAATAGTGATTACCTAACAGCAATAGATACATGGCAACTCCCCTCACAAAATGTGGTACGGTTTCTCAACATCAGACTCCACTCAAACTTGTTAATGTGAACAAATTTGTATCAAATTTTTTTCCTTTCAGATGAGAGACATGGATGCACAGAATTTTCTCAACAAATTGTGTTCAAACTTTTTGGATATTGACCACACTAACCGCAATAATCGCAGACTACCTCCTGTCTTCATCTTCCTAAAACTTGCTCTTTTGACATTACTTTTCAACTTCTTATGACAGAACAGAAGGCTGACCATTCCCCTCCACAAATTGTGATAGAATTTTCTGGTGCTGACCCTCACCAATGGCAGAAAATTCTGACCAACTCCTTTCCTTTCCACCAAAACACTTGCTTCTGTATGAGTAATTTTATACTGATGATGACAGGAATGGATGCAAAGCATTTTGCTGCACATTATTCAAAGAAAATTTCTGAGTCCTATCAACACTTACAGCAGATAATGACAAATTTGTTTCTTCTTCCTCTAACAAAATCATGTACTTGTAATAGTTCATTCTGATGTCAAATGTCAGACAGGGATACTCAGCCTTCTTCTTTACAAAATTCTTCTGGAAATTACGAGGTCAAACTACACATACAGCTGAGAATGCCAACTATGTTCTGTCCTCCTCTATCTTTTCGAACAGTAATTTCCTGACAGCAATAGATGCATGGCAATTTCCCTCACAAAATGTGGTGAGGTTTCTCAATATCAGACTCCACTCAAACTTATTAATGTGAACAAATTTGTATCAATTTTTTTCTCCTTTTAGATGAAAGACATGGATGCACAGAATTTTCCTCAACACATTGTGTTTAAACTTTTTGGATTTTGACCACACTAACCGCAATAATCGCAGACTACCTCCTGTCTTCATCTTCCAAAAACTAGCTCTTGTAACAGTACTTTCTCCATTCTGATGACACAAATGATAGAAGAATATCAATCTTCACAAATTGTGTGGATAATCTTCTAAGCAAAACCTCACCAATGGAAGGGGATGCCAACTATCTTCTGTCCACCTTCTCCTGAAACTTGCTTTTTTGACATTACTTTCCATCTTCTCATGACAGAACAGAAGGCTGAGCATTCCCCTCCACAAATAGAAATAAAATTTTCATATGCCGAACCTCACCAATGGCAGAACATTTTGACTAACTCCTCTCCTTTTTGCTCAAACACTTTCTTCTGTATGAGTAATTATGAACTGATGATGACAGGAATGGATGCAAAGCATTTTGCTGCACATTATTCAAAGAAAATTTCTGAGTCCTGTCAACACTTACAGCAGATAATGACAAATTTGTTTCTTTTTCCTCTAACAAAATCATGTACTTGTAATAGTTCATTCTGATGTCAAATGTCAGACAGGGATACTCAGCCTTCTTCTTTACTAAATTCTTCTGGAAATTACAAGGTCAAACTACACATACAGCTGAGAATGCCAACTATGTTCTGTCCTCCTCTATCTTTCCAAACAGTAATTTCCTGACAGCAATAGATGCATGGCAATTTCACTCACAAAATGTGGTGAGGTTACTCAACATCAGACTCCACTCAAACTTGTTAATGTGAACAAATTTGTATCAATTTTTTTTTCCTTTCAGATGAAAGACATGGATGCACAGAATTTTTCTCAACACATTGTGTTCAACCTTTTTGGATTTTGACCACACTAACCGCAATAATCGCAGACTACCTCAAGTCTTCATCTTCCAAAAACTAGCTCTTGTAACAGTACTTTCTCCATTCTGATGACACAAATGATAGAAGAATGTCAATCTTCACAAATTGTGTCGAAAATCTTCCAAGCAAAACCTCACCAATGGAAGGGGATGCCAACTATCTTCTGTCCACCTTCTCCTGAAACTTGCTTTTTTGACATTACTTTCCATCTTCTCATGACAGAACAGAAGGCTGAGCATTCCCCTCCACAAATAGAAATCAAATTTTCATATGCCGAACCTCACCAATGGCAGAAAATTTTGACTAACTCCTCTCCTTTTTGCCCAAACACTTTCTTCTGTATGAGTAATTATGAACTGATGATGACAGGAATGGATGCAAAGCATTTTGCTGCACATTATTCAAAGAAAATTTCTGAGTCCTGTCAACACTTACAGCAGATAATGACAAATTTGTTTCTTCTTCCTCTAACAAAATCATGTACTTGTAATAGTTCATTTTGATGTCGAATGTCAGACATGGATACTCAGCCTTCTTCTTGACAAAATTCTTCTGGAAATTACGAGGTCAAACTACACATACAGCTGAGAATGCCAACTATGTTCTGTCCTCCTCTATTTTTCCAAACAGTGATTTCCTGACAGCAATAGATGCATGGCAATTCCCCTCACAAAATGTTGTAAGGTTTCTCAACATCAGACTCCACTCAAAGTTTTTAATGTGAACAAATTTGCATCAAATTTTTTTCCTTTTAGATAAAAGACATGGATGCACAGAATTTTTCTGAACACATTGTGTTTAAACTTTTTGGATTTTCACCACACTAACCGCAATAATCGCAGACCACCTCCTGTCAGAAAATGCCAACTATCTTCTGTCCACCTTTTCCTAAAACTTGCTTTTTTGACATTACTTTACATCTTCTCATGACAAAACAGAAGGCTGAGCATTCCCCTCCACAAATAGAAATAAAATTTTCATATGCCGAACCTCACCAATGGCAGAAAATTTTGACTAACTCCTCTCCTTTTTGCTCAAACACTTTCTTCTGTATGAGTAATTATGAACTGATGATGACAGGAATGGATGCAAAGCATTTTGCTGCACATTATTCAAAGAAAATTTCTGAGTCCTGTCAACACTTACAGCAGATAATGACAAATTTGTTTCTTTTTCCTCTAACAAAATCATGTACTTGTAATAGTTCATTCTGATGTCAAATGTCAGACAGGGATACTCAGCCTTCTTCTTTACTAAATTCTTCTGGAAATTACGAGGTCAAACTACACATACAGCTGAGAATGCCAACTATGTTCTGTCCTCCTCTATCTTTCCAAACAGTAATTTCCTGACAGCAATAGATGCATGGCAATTTCACTCAACAAATGTGGTGAGGTTACTCAACATCAGACTCCACTCAAACTTGTTAATGTTAACAAATTTGTATCAATTTTTTTTTCCTTTTAGATGAAAGACATGGATGCACAGAATTTTTCTCAACACATTGTGTTCAACCTTTTTGGATTTTGACCACACAAACCGCAATAATCGCAGACTACTTCATGTCTTCATCTTCCAAAAACTAGCTCTTGTAACAGTACTTTCTCCATTCTGATGACACAAATGATAGAAGAATATCAATCTTCACAAATTGTGTGGATAATCTTCCAAGCAAAACCTCACCAATGGAAGGGGATGCCAACTATCTTCTGTCCACCTTCTCCTGAAACTTGCTTTTTTGACATTACTTTCCATCTTCTCATGACAGAACAGAAGGCTGAGCATTCCCCTCCACAAATAGAAATAAAATTTTCATATGCCGTACCTCACCAATGGCAGAAAATTTTGACTAACTCCTCTCCTTTTTGCCCAAACACTTTCTTCTGTATGAGTAATTATGAACTGATGATGACAGGAATGGATGCAAAGCATTTTGCTGCACATTATTCAAAGAAAATTTCTGAGTCCTGTCAACACTTACAGCAGATAATGACAAATTTGTTTCTTCTTCCTCTAACAAAATCATGTACTTGTAATAGTTCATTTTGATGTCGAATGTCAGACATGGAAACTCAGCCTTCTTCTTGACAAAATTCTTCTGGAAATTACGAGGTCAAACTACACATACAGCTGAGAATGCCAACTATGTTCTGTCCTCCTCTATTTTTCCAAACAGTGATTTCCTGACAGCAATAGATGCATGGCAATTCCCCTCACAAAATGTTGTAAGGTTTCTCAACATCAGACTCCACTCAAAGTTTTTAATGTGAACAAATTTGCATCAAATTTTTTTCCTTTTAGATAAAAGACATGGATGCACAGAATTTTTCTGAACACATTGTGTTTAAACTTTTTGGATTTTCACCACACTAACCGCAATAATCGCAGACCACCTCCTGTCAGAAAATGCCAACTATCTTCTGTCCACCTTTTCCTAAAACTTGCTTTTTTGACATTACTTTACATCTTCTCATGACAAAACAGAAGGCTGAGCATTCCCCTCCACAAATAGAAATAAAATTTTCTAATGCCGAACCTCACCAATGGCAGAAAATTTTGACTAACTCCTCTCCTTTTTGCCCAAACACTTTCTTCTGTATGAGTAATTATGAACTGATGATGACAGGAATGGAAGCAAAGCATTTTGCTGCACATTATTCAAAGAAAATTTCTGATTCCTGTCAACACTCACAGCAGATAATGACAAATTTTTTTCTTCTTTCTCTATCAAAATCATGTGCTTGTAATAGTTCATTCTGATGTCAAATGTCAGACAGGGATACTCAGCCTTCTTCTTGACAAAATTCTTCTGGAAATTTCGAGGTTAAACTACACATACAGCTGAGAATGCCAACTATGTTCTGTCCTCCTCTATCTTTCCAAACAGTGATTTCCTGACAGCAATAGATGCATGGCAATTTCCCTCACAAAATGTTGTAAGGTTTCTCAACATCAGACTCCACTCAAAGTTTTTTATGTGAACAAATTTGCATCAATTTTTTTTCCTTTTAGATAAAAGACATGGATGCACAGAATTTTTCTCAACACATTGTGTTTAAACTTTTTGGATTTTTACCACACTAACCGCAATAATCGCAGACCACCTCCTGTCTTCATCTTCCAAAAAATAGCTCTTGTAACAGTTCGTTCTCTGTTCTGATGACATAAATGATAGAAGAACATCACTCTCCACAAATTGTGTGGATAATCTTCTGAGCAAAACATCACCAATGGAAGGGAATGCCAACTATTTTCGATCCACCTTTTCCTAAAACTTGCTCTTTTGACATTACTTTTGAACTTCTTATGACAGAACAGAAGGCTGAGCATTCCCCTCCACAAATTGTGATAGAACTTTCTGGTGCTGACTCTCACCAATGGCAGAAAATTTTGACTAACTCCTCTCCTTTCCACTAAAACACTTGCTTCTGTATTAGTAATTTTATACTGATTATGACAGGAATGGATGCAAAGCATCTTGCTGCACATTATTTAATGAAAATTTCTGAGTCTAGATGAGACTTCAAGCAGAAAATACAAATTTGTTTCTTCTTTCTCTATCAAAACTATGTTCTTGTTACAGTACATCATGATGTGAAATGTCAGACATGGATTCTCAGCCTTCTTCTTGACAAAATTCCTCTGAAAATTTCAAGATCTAACTACATATACAGCTGAGAATGCCAACTATGTTCTGTCCTCCTCTATCTTTTTCAACAATTATTTCATGACAGCAATAGATGCATGGCAATTTCCATCACAGAATGTGATGAGATTTCTCAACATCAGACTCCACTCACAGCTTGTAATGCAAACTAATTTGTATCAATTTTTGTCTCTTTCTGATAAAAAAGATGGATGCATGGGATTTCTCAACATATTGTGTTCAATCTTAGTGGATTTTGACCACATTAATGGCCATAATTGAAGACTATCTTTTGTCTCAATGTTCCAAAAACTCATTCTTGTATCAGTACTTTTTCTGTTCTGATGACACAAATGTTAGGAGAACATCACTCTTCATTAATTGTGTGGAAAATCTTCTAAGCGAAACCACACCAATGGTAGGAAATGTCAACTATCTTCTGTCCTTCTTTTCCTAAAACTTTCTCTTCTGAAATTAATTTCCAATTTCTCATGGAAGAACAGGATGCAGAGCATTCCCCTTCACAAATGATGCAATAGGATTTTCTGGTGTTGAACCTCACCAATGGCAGAAAATTTCGACTAACTCCACTCCTTTCCGCCCAAACACTTGCTTCTGTATGAGTAATTATATACTGATGATGACAGGAATGGATGCACAGAATTTTGCTGCACATTATTCAAAGGGAATTTTCAAGTCTAGACTACACTTCCAGCAAATAATAACAAATTTCAATCTTCTTCCTTTATCAAAATCATGTGCTTATGATAGTTCATTCTGATGTCGAATGTCAGACATGGATACTTAGCCTTCTTCTTGAAAAAATTCTTCTGGAAATTACAAGGTCAAAGTACACATACTGCTGAAAATGCCAACTATGTTCTGTCCTCCTCTATCTTTTCAAATAGTGATTACCTAACAGCAATAGATACATGACAACTCCCCTCACAAAATGTGGTACGGTTTCTCAACATCAGACTCCACTCAAACTTGTTGATGTGAACAAATTTGTATCAAATTTTTTTTCTTTTAGATGAGAGACATGGATGCACAGAATTTTCTCAACACATTGTGTTCAAACTTTTTGGATATCGACCACACTAACCGCAATAATCGCAGACTACCTCCTGTCTTCATCTTCCAAAAACTAGCTCTTGTAACAGTTCGTTCTCTGTTCTGATGACTTAAATGATAGGAGAACATCACTCTTCACAAATTTTGTTAATAATCTTCTAAGCAAAACATCACCAATGGAAGGGAATGCCAACTATTTTCGATCCACCTTTTCCTAAAACTTGCTCTTTTGACATTACTTTTCAACTTCTTATGACAGAACAGAAGGCTGACCATTCCCCTCCACAAATTGTGATAGAATTCTCTGGTGCTGACCCTCACCAATGGCAGAAAATTCTGACCAACTCCTTTCCTTTCCACCAAAACACTTGCTTCTGTATGAGTAATTTTATACTGATGATGACAGGAATGGATGCAAAGCATTTTGCTGCACATTATTCAAAGAAAATTTCTGAGTCATGTCAACACTTACAGCAGATAATGACAAATTTGTTTCTTCTTTCTCTAACAAAATCATGTGCTTGTAATAGTTCATTCTGATGTCAAATGTCAGACAGGGATACTCAGCCTTCTTCTTGACAAAATTCTTCTGGAAATTTCGAGGTTAAACTACACATACAGCTGAGAATGCCAACTATGTTCTGTCCTCCTCTATCTTTTTCAACAATTATTTCATGACAGCAATAGATGCATGGCAATTTCCTTCACAGAATGTGATGAGATTTCTCAACATCAGACTCCACTCACAGCTTGTAATGCAAACTAATTTTTATCAATTTCTGTCTCTTTCTGATGAAAAAGATGGATGCACGGAATTTTTCTCAACAAATTGTGTTCAATCTTAGTGGATTTTGACCACACTAATGGCTATAATTGCAGACTATCTTTTGTCTTAATCTTCCAAAAACTCGCTCTTGTATCAGTACTTTTTCCAGTCCGATGACACAAATGATAGGAGAACATCACTCTTATTAATTGTGTGGATAATCTACTAAGCGAAACCACACCAATGGTAGGAAATGTCAACTATCTTTTGTCCTTCTTTTCCTAAAACTTTCTTCTCTGAAATTAATTTTCAATTTCTTATGGGAGAACAGGATGCAGAGCATTCCCCTTCACAAATTGCAATAGGATTTTCTGGTGCTTAACCTCACCAATGGCAGAACATTTTGACTAACTCCTCTCCTTTCCGCCCAAACACTTGCTCCTGTATGAGTAATTATATACTGATGATGACAGGAATGGATGCACAGAATTTTGCTGCACATTATTCAAAGGAAATTTCTGAGTCTAGACAACACTTTCAGCAAATAATGACAAATTTAATTCTTCTTTCTCTAACAAAACCATGTGCTTGTAATAGTTCATTCTGATGTCAAATGTCAGACATGGATACTCAGCCTTCTTCTTGACAAAATTCTTCTGGAAATTTCGAAATCAAACTACACATACAGCTGAGAATGCCAACTATGTTCTGTCCTCCTCTATCTTTTCAAACAATCATTTCCTGACAGCAATAGATGCATGGCAATTTCCCTCACAAAATGTGGTGAAGTTTCTCAATATCAGACTCCACTCAAACTTGTTAATGTGAACAAATTTGTATAAATTTTTTTTTCCTTTTAGATGAAAGACATGGATGCACAGAATTTTTCTCAACACATTGTGTTCAAACTTTTTGGATTTTGACCACAATAACAGCAATAATCGCAGACTACCTCATGTCTTCATCTTCCAAAAACTAGCTCTTGTAAAAGTACTTTCTTCATTCTGATGACACAAATGATAGAAGAATATCAATCTTCAAAAATTGTGTGGATAATCTTCCAAGCAAAACCTCACCAATGGAAGGGGATGCCAACTATCTTCTGTCCACCTTCTCCTGAAACTTGCTTTTTTGACATTACTTTCCATCTTCTCATGACAGAACAGAAGGCTGAGCATTCCCCTCCACGAATTGAAATAAAATTTTCATATGCCGAACCTCACCAATGGCAGAACTTTTTGACTAACCCCTCTCCTTTCTGCCCAAACACTTGCTTCTGTATGAGTAATTATGAACTGATGATGACAGGAAAGGATGTCCAGCGTTTTGCTGCACATTATTCAAAGAGAATTTCTGATTCCTGTCAACACTCACAGCAGATAATGACAAATTTGTTTCTTCTTTCTCTATCAAAATCATGTGCTTGTAATAGTTCATTCTGATGTCAAATGTCAGACATGGATACTCAGCCTTCTTCTTGACAAAATTCTTCTGGAAATTTCGAAGTCAAACTACACATACAGCTGAGAATGCAAACTATGTTCTGTCCTCCTCTATCTTTCCAAACAGTAATTTCCTGACAGCAATAGATGCATGGCAATTTCCCTCACAAAATGTGGTGAGGTTACTCAACATCAGACTCCACTCAAACTTGTTAATGTGAACAAATTTGTATCAATTTTTTTTCCTTTTAGATGAGAGACATGGATGCACAGAATTTTTCTCAACACATTGTGTTCAACCTTTTTGGATTTTGACCACACTAACCGCAATAATCGCAGACTACCTCATGTCTTCATCTTCCAAAAACTAGCTCTTGTAACAGTACTTTCTCCATTGTGATGACACAAATGATAGAAAAATGTCAATCTTCACAAATTGTGTCGATAATCTTCCAAGCAAAACCTCACCAATGGAAGGGGATGCCAACTATCTTCTGTCCACCTTCTCCTGAAACTTGCTTTTTTGACATTACTTTCCATCTTCTCATGACAGAAAAGAAGGCTGAGCATTCCCCTCCACAAATAGAAATAAAATTTTCATATGCCGAACCTCACCAATGGCAGAAAATTTTGACTAACTCCTCTCCTTTTTGCTCAAACACTTTCTTCTGTATGAGTAATTATGAACTGATGATGACAGGAATGGATGCAAGGCATTTTGCTGCACATTATTCAAAGAAAATTTCTGAGTCCTGTCAACACTTACAGCAGATAATGACAAATGTGTTTCTTCTTTCTCTATCAAAATCATGTGCTTGTAATAGTTCATTCTGATGTCAAATGTCAGACAGGGATACTCAGCCTTCTTCTTGACAAAATTCTTTAGGAAATTTCGAGGTGAAACTACACATACAGCTGAGAATGCCAACTATGTTCTGTCCTCCTCTATCTTTCCAAACAGTGATTTCCTGACAGCAATAGATGCATGGCAATTTCCCTCACAGAATGTTGTAAGGTTTCTCAACATCAGACTCCACTCAAAGTTTTTAATGTGAACAAATTTGCATCAAATTTTTTCCATTTAGATGAAAGACATTGATGCACAGAATTTTTCTCAACACATTGTGTTCAAACTTTTTGGATTTTGACCACACTAACCGCAATAATCGCAGACTACCTCATGTCTTCATCTTCCAAAAACTAGCTCTTGTAACAGTACTTTCTCCATTCTGATGACACAAATGATAGAAGAATATCAATCTTCACAAATTGTGTGTATAATCTTCCAAGCAAAACCTCACCAATGGAAGGGGATGCCAACTATCTTCTGTCCACCTTCTCCTAAAACTTGCTTTTTTGACATTACTTTCCATCTTCTCATGACAGAACAGAAGGCTGAGCATTCCCATCCACGAATTGAAATAAAATTTTTCTATGCTGAACCTCACCAATGGCAGAACTTTTTGACTAACTCCTCTCCTTTCTGCCCAAACACTTGCTTCTGTATGAGTAATTTTGAACTGATGATGACAGGAAAGGATGTCCAGCGTTTTGCTGCACATTATTCAAAGAAAATTTCTGATTCCTGTCAACACTCACAGCAGATAATGACAAATTTGTTTCTTCTTTCTCTATCAAAATCATGTGCTTGTAATAGTTCATTCTGATGTCAAATGTCAGACATGGATACTCAGCCTTCTTCGTGACAAAATTCTTCTGGAAATTTCGAAGTCATACTACACATACAGCTGAGAATGCAAACTATGTTCTGTCCTCCTCTATCTTTCCAAACAGTAATTTCCTGACAGCAATAGATGCATGGCAATTTCCCTCACAAAATGTGGTGAGGTTACTCAACATCAGACTCCACTCAAACTTGTTAATGTGAACAAATTTGTATCAATTTTTTTTCCTTTTAGATGAAACACATGGATGCACAGAATTTTTCTCAACACATTGTGTTCAACCTTTTTGGATTTTGACCACACTAACCGCAATAATCGCTGACTACCTCATGTCTTCATCTTCCAAGAACTAGCTCTTGTAACAGTACTTTCTCCATTCTGATGACACAAATGATAGAAGAATATCAATCTTCACAAATTGTGTGGATAATCTTCCAAGCAAAACCTCACCAATGGAAGGGGATGCCAACTATCTTCTGTCCACCTTCTCCTGAAACTTGCTTTTTTGACATTACTTTCCATCTTCTCATGACAGAACAGAAGGCTGAGCATTCCCCTCCACGAATTGAAATAAAATTTTTCTATGCTGAACCTCACCAATGGCAGAACTTTTTGACTAACCCCTCTCCTTTCTGCCCAAACACTTGCTTCTGTATGAGTAATTATGAACTGATGATGACAGGAAAGGATGTCCAGCGTTTTGCTGCACATTATTCAAAGAGAATTTCTGATTCCTGTCAACACTCACAGCAGATAATGACAAATTTGTTTCTTCTTTCTCTATCAAAATCATGTGCTTGTAATAGTTCATTCTGATGTCAAATGTCAGACATGGATACTCAGCCTTCTTCTTGACAAAATTCTTCTGGAAATTTCGAAGTCAAACTACACATACAGCTGAGAATGCAAACTATGTTCTGTCCTCCTCTATCTTTCCAAACAGTAATTTCCTGACAGCAATAGATGCATGGCAATTTCCCTCACAAAATGTGGTGAGGTTACTCAACATCAGACTCCACTCAAACTTGTTAATGTGAACAAATTTGTATCAATTTTTTTTCCTTTTAGATGAGAGACATGGATGCACAGAATTTTTCTCAACACATTGTGTTCAACCTTTTTGGATTTTGACCACACTGACCGCAATAATCGCAGACTACCTCATGTCTTCATCTTCCAAAAACTAGCTCTTGTAACAGTACTTTCTCCATTGTGATGACACAAATGATGGAAAAATGTCAATCTTCACAAATTGTGTTGATAATCTTCCAAGCAAAACCTCACCAATGGAAGGGGATGCCAACTATCTTCTGTCCACCTTCTCCTGAAACTTGCTTTTTTGACATTACTTTCCATCTTCTCATGACAGAAAAGAAGGCTGAGCATTCCCCTCCACAAATAGAAATAAAATTTTCATATGCCGAACCTCACCAATGGCAGAAAATTTTGACTAACTCCTCTCCTTTTTGCTCAAACACTTTCTTCTGTATGAGTAATTATGAACTGATGATGACAGGAATGGATGCAAGGCATTTTGCTGCACATTATTCAAAGAAAATTTCTGAGTCCTGTCAACACTTACAGCAGATAATGACAAATGTGTTTCTTCTTTCTCTATCAAAATCATGTGCTTGTAATAGTTCATTCTGATGTCAAATGTCAGACAGGGATACTCAGCCTTCTTCTTGACAAAATTCTTCTGGAAATTTCGAGGTGAAACTACACATACAGCTGAGAATGCCAACTATGTTCTGTCCTCCTCTATCTTTCCAAACAGTGATTTCCTGACAGCAATAGATGCATGGCATTTTCCCTCACAAAATGTTGAAAGGTTTCTCAACATCAGACTCCACTCAAAGTTTTTAATGTGAACAAATTTGCATCAAATTTTTTCCTTTTAGATGAAAGACATCGATGCACAGAATTTTTCTCAACACATTGTGTTCAAACTTTTTGGATTTTGACCACACTAACCGCAATAATCGCAGACTACCTCATGTCTTCATCTTCCAAAAACTAGCTCTTGTAACAGTACTTTCTCCATTCTGATGACACAAATGATAGAAGAATATCAATCTTCACAAATTGTGTGTATAATCTTCCAAGCAAAACCTCACCAATGGAAGGGGATGCCAACTATCTTCTGTCCACCTTCTCCTAAAACTTGCTTTTTTTGACATTACTTTCCATCTTCTCATGACAGAACAGAAGGCTGAGCATTCCCCTCCACGAATTGAAATAAAATTTTTCTATGCTGAACCTCACCAATGGCAGAACTTTTTGACTAACTCCTCTCCTTTCTGCCCAAACACTTGCTTCTGTATGAGTAATTTTGAACTGATGATGACAGGAAAGGATGTCCAGCGTTTTGCTGCACATTATTCAAAGAAAATTTCTGATTCCTGTCAACACTCACAGCAGATAATGACAAATTTGTTTCTTCTTTCTCTATCAAAATCATGTGCTTGTAATAGTTCATTCTGATGTCAAATGTCAGACATGGATACTCAGCCTTCTTCGTGACAAAATTCTTCTGGAAATTTCGAAGTCATACTACACATACAGCTGAGAATGCAAACTATGTTCTGTCCTCCTCTATCTTTCCAAACAGTAATTTCCTGACAGCAATAGATGCATGGCAATTTCCCTCACAAAATGTGGTGAGGTTACTCAACATCAGACTCCACTCAAACTTGTTAATGTGAACAAATTTGTATCAATTTTTTTTCCTTTTAGATGAAACACATGGATGCACAGAATTTTTCTCAACACATTGTGTTCAACCTTTTTGGATTTTGACCACACTAACCGCAATAATCGCTGACTACCTCATGTCTTCATCTTCCAAAAACTAGCTCTTGTAACAGTACTTTCTCCATTCTGATGACACAAATGATAGAAGAATATCAATCTTCACAAATTGTGTGGATAATCTTCCAAGCAAAACCTCACCAATGGAAGGGGATGCCAACTATCTTCTGTCCACCTTCTCCTGAAACTTGCTTTTTTGACATTACTTTCCATCTTCTCATGACAGAACAGAAGGCTGAGCATTCCCCTCCACGAATTGAAATAAAATTTTTCTATGCTGAACCTCACCAATGGCAGAACTTTTTGACTAACCCCTCTCCTTTCTGCCCAAACACTTGCTTCTGTATGAGTAATTATGAACTGATGATGACAGGAAAGGATGTCCAGCGTTTTGCTGCACATTATTCAAAGAGAATTTCTGATTCCTGTCAACACTCACAGCAGATAATGACAAATTTGTTTCTTCTTTCTCTATCAAAATCATGTGCTTGTAATAGTTCATTCTGATGTCAAATGTCAGACATGGATACTCAGCCTTCTTCTTGACAAAATTCTTCTGGAAATTTCGAAGTCAAACTACACATACAGCTGAGAATGCAAACTATGTTCTGTCCTCCTCTATCTTTCCAAACAGTAATTTCCTGACAGCAATAGATGCATGGCAATTTCCCTCACAAAATGTGGTGAGGTTACTCAACATCAGACTCCACTCAAACTTGTTAATGTGAACAAATTTGTATCAATTTTTTTTCCTTTTAGATGAGAGACATGGATGCACAGAATTTTTCTCAACACATTGTGTTCAACCTTTTTGGATTTTGACCACACTGACCGCAATAATCGCAGACTACCTCATGTCTTCATCTTCCAAAAACTAGCTCTTGTAACAGTACTTTCTCCATTGTGATGACACAAATGATAGAAAAATGTCAATCTTCACAAATTGTGTTGATAATCTTCCAAGCAAAACCTCACCAATGGAAGGGGATGCCAACTATCTTCTGTCCACCTTCTCCTGAAACTTGCTTTTTTGACATTACTTTCCATCTTCTCATGACAGAAAAGAAGGCTGAGCATTCCCCTCCACAAATAGAAATAAAATTTTCATATGCCGAACCTCACCAATGGCAGAAAATTTTGTCTAACTCCTCTCCTTTTTGCTCAAACACTTTCTTCTGTATGAGTAATTATGAACTGATGATGACAGGAATGGATGCAAGGCATTTTGCTGCACATTATTCAAAGAAAATTTCTGAGTCCTGTCAACACTTACAGCAGATAATGACAAATGTGTTTCTTCTTTCTCTATCAAAATCATGTGCTTGTAATAGTTCATTCTGATGTCAAATGTCAGACAGGGATACTCAGCCTTCTTCTTGACAAAATTCTTTAGGAAATTTCGAGGTGAAACTACACATACAGCTGAGAATGCCAACTATGTTCTGTCCTCCTCTATCTTTCCAAACAGTGATTTCCTGACAGCAATAGATGCATGGCATTTTCCCTCACAAAATGTTGTAAGGTTTCTCAACATCAGACTCCACTCAAAGTTTTTAATGTGAACAAATTTGCATCAAATTTTTTCCTTTTAGATGAAAGACATCGATGCACAGAATTTTTCTCAACACATTGTGTTCAAACTTTTTGTATTTTGACCACACTAACCGCAATAATCGCAGACTACCTCATGTCTTCATCTTCCAAAAACTAGCTCTTGTAACAGTACTTTCTCCATTCTGATGACACAAATGATAGAAGAATATCAATCTTCACAAATTGTGTGTATAATCTTCCAAGCAAAACCTCACCAATGGAAGGGGATGCCAACTATCTTCTGTCCACCTTCTCCTAAAACTTGCTTTTTTTGACATTACTTTCCATCTTCTCATGACAGAACAGAAGGCTGAGCATTCCCCTCCACGAATTGAAATAAAATTTTTCTATGCTGAACCTCACCAATGGCAGAACTTTTTGACTAACTCCTCTCCTTTCTGCCCAAACACTTGCTTCTGTATGAGTAATTATGAACTGATGATGACAGGAAAGGATGTCCAGCGTTTTGCTGCACATTATTCAAAGAAAATTTCTGATTCCTGTCAACACTCACAGCAGATAATGACAAATTTGTTTCTTCTTTCTCTATCAAAATCATGTGCTTGTAATAGTTCATTCTGATGTCAAATGTCAGACATGGATACTCAGCCTTCTTCTTGACAAAATTCTTCTGGAAATTTCGAAGTCAAACTACACATACAGCTGAGAATGCAAACTATGTTCTGTCCTCCTCTATCTTTCCAAACAGTAATTTCCTGACAGCAATAGATGCATGGCAATTTCCCTCACAAAATGTGGTGAGGTTACTCAACATCAGACTCCACTCAAACTTGTTAATGTGAACAAATTTGTATCAATTTTTTTTCCTTTTAGATGAGAGACATGGATGCACAGAATTTTTCTCAACACATTGTGTTCAACCTTTTTGGATTTTGACCACACTAACCGCAATAATCGCTGACTACCTCATGTCTTCATCTTCCAAAAACTAGCTCTTGTAACAGTACTTTCTCCATTCTGATGACACAAATGATAGAAGAATATCAATCTTCACAAATTGTGTGGATAAACTTCCAAGCAAAACCTCACCAATGGAAGGGGATGCCAACTATCTTCTGTCCACCTTCTCCTGAAACTTGCTTTTTTGACATTACTTTCCATCTTCTCATGACAGAAAAGAAGGCTGAGCATTCCCCTCCACAAATAGAAATAAAATTTTCATATGCCGAACCTCACCAATGGCAGAAAATTTTGACTAACTCCTCTCCTTTTTGCTCAAACACTTTCTTCTGTATGAGTAATTATGAACTGATGATGACAGGAATGGATGCAAGGCATTTTGCTGCACATTATTCAAAGAAAATTTCTGAGTCCTGTCAACACTTACAGCAGATAATGACAAATGTGTTTCTTCTTTCTCTATCAAAATCATGTGCTTGTAATAGTTCATTCTGATGTCAAATGTCAGACAGGGATACTCAGCCTTCTTCTTGACAAAATTCTTTAGGAAATTTCGAGGTGAAACTACACATACAGCTGAGAATGCCAACTATGTTCTGTCCTCCTCTATCTTTCCAAACAGTGATTTCCTGACAGCAATAGATGCATGGCAATTTCCCTCACAAAATGTGGTGAGGTTACTCAACATCAGACTCCACTCAAACTTGTTAATGTGAACAAATTTGTATCAATTTTTTTTCCTTTTAGATGAGAGACATGGATGCACAGAAATTTTCTCAACACATTGTGTTCAACCTTTTTGGATTTTGACCACACTGACCGCAATAATCGCAGACTACCTCATGTCTTCATCTTCCAAAAACTAGCTCTTGTAACAGTACTTTCTCCATTGTGATGACACAAATGATAGAAAAATGTCAATCTTCACAAATTGTGTTGATAATCTTCCAAGCAAAACCTCACCAATGGAAGGGGATGCCAACTATCTTCTGTCCACCTTCTCCTGAAACTTGCTTTTTTGACATTACTTTCCATCTTCTCATGACAGAAAAGAAGGCTGAGCATTCCCCTCCACAAATAGAAATAAAATTTTCATATGCCGAACCTCACCAATGGCAGAAAATTTTGACTAACTCCTCTCCTTTTTGCTCAAACACTTTCTTCTGTATGAGTAATTATGAACTGATGATGACAGGAATGGATGCAAGGCATTTTGCTGCACATTATTCAAAGAAAATTTCTGAGTCCTGTCAACACTTACAGCAGATAATGACAAATGTGTTTCTTCTTTCTCTATCAAAATCATGTGCTTGTAATAGTTCATTCTGATGTCAAATGTCAGACAGGGATACTCAGCCTTCTTCTTGACAAAATTCTTTAGGAAATTTCGAGGTGAAACTACACATACAGCTGAGAATGCCAACTATGTTCTGTCCTCCTCTATCTTTCCAAACAGTGATTTCCTGACAGCAATAGATGCATGGCATTTTCCCTCACAAAATGTTGTAAGGTTTCTCAACATCAGACTCCACTCAAAGTTTTTAATGTGAACAAATTTGCATCAAATTTTTTCCTTTTAGATGAAAGACATCGATGCACAGAATTTTTCTCAACACATTGTGTTCAAACTTTTTGGATTTTGACCACACTAACCGCAATAATCGCAGACTACCTCATGTCTTCATCTTCCAAAAACTAGCTCTTGTAACAGTACTTTCTCCATTCTGATGACACAAATGATAGAAGAATATCAATCTTCACAAATTGTGTGTATAATCTTCCAAGCAAAACCTCACCAATGGAAGGGGATGCCAACTATCTTCTGTCCACCTTCTCCTAAAACTTGCTTTTTTGACATTACTTTCCATCTTCTCATGACAGAACAGAAGGCTGAGCATTCCCCTCCACGAATTGAAATAAAATTTTTCTATGCTGAACCTCACCAATGGCAGAACTTTTTGACTAACTCCTCTCCTTTCTGCCCAAACACTTGCTTCTGTATGAGTAATTATGAACTGATGATGACAGGAAAGGATGTCCAGCGTTTTGCTGCACATTATTCAAAGAAAATTTCTGATTCCTGTCAACACTCACAGCAGATAATGACAAATTTGTTTCTTCTTTCTCTATCAAAATCATGTGCTTGTAATAGTTCATTCTGATGTAAAATGTCAGACATGGATACTCAGCCTTCTTCGTGACAAAATTCTTCTGGAAATTTCGAAGTCATACTACACATACAGCTGAGAATGCAAACTATGTTCTGTCCTCCTCTATCTTTCCAAACAGTAATTTCCTGACAGCAATAGATGCATGGCAATTTCCCTCACAAAATGTGGTGAGGTTACTCAACATCAGACTCCACTCAAACTTGTTAATGTGAACAAATTTGTATCAATTTTTTTTTCCTTTTAGATGAAACACATGGATGCACAGAATTTTTCTCAACACATTGTGTTCAACCTTTTTGGATTTTGACCACACTAACCGCAATAATCGCTGACTACCTCATGTCTTCATCTTCCAAAAACTAGCTCTTGTAACAGTACTTTCTCCATTCTGATGACACAAATGATAGAAGAATATCAATCTTCACAAATTGTGTGGATAATCTTCCAAGCAAAACCGCACCAATGGAAGGGGATGCCAACTATCTTCTGTCCACCTTCTCCTGAAACTTGCTTTTTTGACATTACTTTCCATCTTCTCATGACAGAACAGAAGGCTGAGCATTCCCCTCCACGAATTGAAATAAAATTTTTCTATGCTGAACCTCACCAATGGCAGAACTTTTTGACTAACCCCTCTCCTTTCTGCCCAAACACTTGCTTCTGTATGAGTAATTATGAACTGATGATGACAGGAAAGGATGTCCAGCGTTTTGCTGCACATTATTCAAAGAGAATTTCTGATTCCTGTCAACACTCACAGCAGATAATGACAAATTTGTTTCTTCTTTCTCTATCAAAATCATGTGCTTGTAATAGTTCATTCTGATGTCAAATGTCAGACATGGATACTCAGCCTTCTTCTTGACAAAATTCTTCTGGAAATTTCGAAGTCAAACTACACATACAGCTGAGAATGCAAACTATGTTCTGTCCTCCTCTATCTTTCCAAACAGTAATTTCCTGACAGCAATAGATGCATGGCAATTTCCCTCACAAAATGTGGTGAGGTTACTCAACATCAGACTCCACTCAAACTTGTTAATGTGAACAAATTTGTATCAATTTTTTTTCCTTTTAGATGAGAGACATGGATGCACAGAATTTTTCTCAACACATTGTGTTCAACCTTTTTGGATTTTGACCACACTGACCGCAATAATCGCAGACTACCTCATGTCTTCATCTTCCAAAAACTAGCTCTTGTAACAGTACTTTCTCCATTGTGATGACACAAATGATAGAAAAATGTCAATCTTCACAAATTGTGTCGATAATCTTCCAAGCAAAACCTCACCAATGGAAGGGGATGCCAACTATCTTCTGTCCACCTTCTCCTGAAACTTGCTTTTTTGACATTACTTTCCATCTTCTCATGACAGAAAAGAAGGCTGAGCATTCCCCTCCACAAATAGAAATAAAATTTTCATATGCCGAACCTCACCAATGGCAGAAAATTTTGACTAACTCCTCTCCTTTTTGCTCAAACACTTTTTTCTGTATGAGTAATTATGAACTGATGATGACAGGAATGGATGCAAGGCATTTTGCTGCACATTATTCAAAGAAAATTTCTGAGTCCTGTCAACACTTACAGCAGATAATGACAAATGTGTTTCTTCTTTCTCTATCAAAATCATGTGCTTGTAATAGTTCATTCTGATGTCAAATGTCAGACAGGGATACTCAGCCTTCTTCTTGACAAAATTCTTTAGGAAATTTCGAGGTGAAACTACACATACAGCTGAGAATGCCAACTATGTTCTGTCCTCCTCTATCTTTCCAAACAGTGATTTCCTGACAGCAATAGATGCATGGCATTTTCCCTCACAAAATGTTGTAAGGTTTCTCAACATCAGACTCCACTCAAAGTTTTTAATGTGAACAAATTTGCATCAAATTTTTTCCTTTTAGATGAAAGACATCGATGCACAGAATTTTTCTCAACACATTGTGTTCAAACTTTTTGGATTTTGACCACACTAACCGCAATAATCGCAGACTACCTCATGTCTTCATCTTCCAAAAACTAGCTCTTGTAACAGTACTTTCTCCATTCTGATGACACAAATGATAGAAGAATATCAATCTTCACAAATTGTGTGTATAATCTTCCAAGCAAAACCTCACCAATGGAAGGGGATGCCAACTATCTTCTGTCCACCTTCTCCTAAAACTTGCTTTTTTGACATTACTTTCCATCTTCTCATGACAGAACAGAAGGCTGAGCATTCCCCTCCACGAATTGAAATAAAATTTTTCTATGCTGAACCTCACCAATGGCAGAACTTTTTGACTAACTCCTCTCCTTTCTGCCCAAACACTTGCTTCTGTATGAGTAATTATGAACTGATGATGACAGGAAAGGATGTCCAGCGTTTTGCTGCACATTATTCAAAGAAAATTTCTGATTCCTGTCAACACTCACAGCAGATAATGACAAATTTGTTTCTTCTTTCTCTATCAAAATCATGTGCTTGTAATAGTTCATTCTGATGTCAAATGTCAGACATGGATACTCAGCCTTCTTCGTGACAAAATTCTCCTGGAAATTTCGAAGTCATACTACACATACAGCTGAGAATGCAAACTATGTTCTGTCCTCCTCTATCTTTCCAAACAGTAATTTCCTGACAGCAATAGATGCATGGCAATTTCCCTCACAAGATGTAGTGAGGTTACTCAACATCAGACTCCACTCAAACTTGTTAATGTGAACAAATTTGTATCAATTTTTTTTTCCTTTTAGATGAAACACATGGATGCACAGAATTTTTCTCAACACATTGTGTTCAACCTTTTTGGATTTTGACCACACTAACCGCAATAATCGCTGACTACCTCATGTCTTCATCTTCCAAAAACTAGCTCTTGTAACAGTACTTTCTCCATTCTGATGACACAAATGATAGAAGAATATCAATCTTCACAAATTGTGTGGATAATCTTCCAAGCAAAACCTCACCAATGGAAGGGGATGCCAACTATCTTCTGTCCACCTTCTCCTGAAACTTGCTTTTTTGACATTACTTTCCATCTTCTCATGACAGAACAGAAGGCTGAGCATTCCCCTCCACGAATTGAAATAAAATTTTTCTATGCTGAACCTCACCAATGGCAGAACTTTTTGACTAACCCCTCTCCATTCTGCCCAAACACTTGCTTCTGTATGAGTAATTATGAACTGATGATGACAGGAAAGGATGTCCAGCGTTTTGCTGCACATTATTCAAAGAGAATTTCTGATTCCTGTCAACACTCACAGCAGATAATGACAAATTTGTTTCTTCTTTCTCTATCAAAATCATGTGCTTGTAATAGTTCATTCTGATGTCAAATGTCAGACATGGATACTCAGCCTTCTTCTTGACAAAATTCTTCTGGAAATTTCGAAGTCAAACTACACATACAGCTGAGAATGCAAACTATGTTCTGTCCTCCTCTATCTTTCCAAACAGTAATTTCCTGACAGCAATAGATGCATGGTAATTTCCCTCACAAAATGTGGTGAGGTTACTCAACATCAGACTCCACTCAAACTTGTTAATGTGAACAAATTTGTATCAATTTTTTTTCCTTTTAGATGAGAGACATGGATGCACAGAATTTTTCTCAACACATTGTGTTCAACCTTTTTGGATTTTGACCACACTGACCGCAATAATCGCAGACTACCTCATGTCTTCATCTTCCAAAAACTAGCTCTTGTAACAGTACTTTCTCCATTGTGATGACACAAATGATAGAAAAATGTCAATCTTCACAAATTGTGTCGATAATCTTCCAAGCAAAACCTCACCAATGGAAGGGGATGCCAACTATCTTCTGTCCACCTTCTCCTGAAACTTGCTTTTTTGACATTACTTTCCATCTTCTCATGACAGAAAAGAAGGCTGAGCATTCCCCTCCACAAATAGAAATAAAATTTTCATATGCCGAACCTCACCAATGGCAGAAAATTTTGACTAACTCCTCTCCTTTTTGCTCAAACACTTTTTTCTGTATGAGTAATTATGAACTGATGATGACAGGAATGGATGCAAGGCATTTTGCTGCACATTATTCAAAGAAAATTTCTGAGTCCTGTCAACACTTACAGCAGATAATGACAAATGTGTTTCTTCTTTCTCTATCAAAATCATGTGCTTGTAATAGTTCATTCTGATGTCAAATGTCAGACAGGGATACTCAGCCTTCTTCTTGACAAAATTCTTTAGGAAATTTCGAGGTGAAACTACACATACAGCTGAGAATGCCAACTATGTTCTGTCCTCCTCTATCTTTCCAAACAGTGATTTCCTGACAGCAATAGATGCATGGCAATTTCCCTCACAAAATGTTGTAAGGTTTCTCAACATCAGACTCCACTCAAAGTTTTTAATGTGAACAAATTTGCATCAAATTTTTTCCTTTTAGATGAAAGACATCGATGCACAGAATTTTTCTCAACACATTGTGTTCAAACTTTTTGGATTTTGACCACACTAACCGCAATAATCGCAGACTACCTCATGTCTTCATCTTCCAAAAACTAGCTCTTGTAACAGTACTTTCTCCATTCTGATGACACAAATGATAGAAGAATATCAATCTTCACAAATTGTGTGTATAATCTTCCAAGCAAAACCTCACCAATGGAAGGGGATGCCAACTATCTTCTGTCCACCTTCTCCTAAAACTTGCTTTTTTGACATTACTTTCCATCTTCTCATGACAGAACAGAAGGCTGAGCATTCCCCTCCACGAATTGAAATAAAATTTTTCTATGCTGAACCTCACCAATGGCAGAACTTTTTGACTAACTCCTCTCCTTTCTGCCCAAACACTTGCTTCTGTATGAGTAATTATGAACTGATGATGACAGGAAAGGATGTCCAGCGTTTTGCTGCACATTATTCAAAGAAAATTTCTGATTCCTGTCAACACTCACAGCAGATAATGACAAATTTGTTTCTTCTTTCTCTATCAAAATCATGTGCTTGTAATAGTTCATTCTGATGTCAAATGTCAGACATGGATACTCAGCCTTCTTCGTGACAAAATTCTTCTGGAAATTTCGAAGTCATACTACACATACAGCTGAGAATGCAAACTATGTTCTGTCCTCCTCTATCTTTCCAAACAGTAATTTCCTGACAGCAATAGATGCATGGCAATTTCCCTCACAAAATGTGGTGAGGTTACTCAACATCAGACTCCACTCAAACTTGTTAATGTGAACAAATTTGTATCAATTTTTTTTTCCTTTTAGATGAAACACATGGATGCACAGAATTTCTCTCAACACATTGTGTTCAACCTTTTTGGATTTTGACCACACTAACCGCAATAATCGCTGACTACCTCATGTCTTCATCTTCCAAAAACCAGCTCTTGTAACAGTACTTTCTCCATTCTGATGACACAAATGATAGAAGAATATCAATCTTCACAAATTGTGTGGATAATCTTCCAAGCAAAACCTCACCAATGGAAGGGGATGCCAACTATCTTCTGTCCACCTTCTCCTGAAACTTGCTTTTTTGACATTACTTTCCATCTTCTCATGACAGAACAGAAGGCTGAGCATTCCCCTCCACAAATAGAAATAGAATTTTCATATGCTGAACCTCACCAATGGCAGAAAATTTTGACTAACTCCTCTCCTTTTTGCCCAAACACTTCCTTCTGTATGAGTAATTATGAACTGATGATGACAGGAATGGATGCAAAGCATTTTGCTGCACATTATTCGAAGAAAATTTCTGATTCCTGTCAACACTTACAGCAGATAATGACAAATTTGTTTCTTCTTCCTCTAATAAAATCATGTACTTGTAATAGTTCATTCTGATGTCGAATGTCAGACATGGATACTCAGCCTTCTTCTTGACAAAATTCTTCTGGAAATTACGAGGTCAAACTACACATACAGCTAAGAATGCCAACTATGTTCTGTCCTCCTCTATCTTTTCAAACAGTTATTTCTGGACAGCAATAGATGCATGGCAATTTCCCTCACAAAATGTGGTACAGTTCCCAACATCAGACTCCACTCAAACTTGTTGATGTGAACAAATTTGTATCGAATTTTTTTCCTTCTAGATGAGAGACATGGATGCACAGAATTTTTCTCAACACATTGTGTTCAAACTTTTTGGATTTTGACCACACTAACCGCAATAATTGCAAACTACCTCATGTCTTCATCTTCCAAAAACTAGCTCTTGTAACAGTACTTTCTCCATTCTGATGACACAAATGATAGAAGAATATCAATCTTCACAAATTGTGTGTATAATCTTCCAAGCAAAACCTCACCAATGGAAGGGGATGCCAACTATCTTCTGTCCACCTTCTCCTAAAACTTGCTTTTTTGACATTACTTTCCATCTTCTCATGACAGAACAGAAGGCTGAGCATTCCCCTCCACGAATTGAAATAAAATTTTTCTATGCTGAACCTCACCAATGGCAGAACTTTTTGACTAACTCCTCTCCTTTCTGCCCAAACACTTGCTTCTGTATGAGTAATTATGAACTGATGATGACAGGAAAGGATGTCCAGCGTTTTGCTGCACATTATTCAAAGAAAATTTCTGATTCCTGTCAACACTCACAGCAGATAATGACAAATTTGTTTCTTCTTTCTCTATCAAAATCATGTGCTTGTAATAGTTCATTCTGATGTCAAATGTCAGACATGGATACTCAGCCTTCTTCGTGACAAAATTCTTCTGGAAATTTCGAAGTCATACTACACATACAGCTGAGAATGCAAACTATGTTCTGTCCTCCTCTATCTTTCCAAACAGTAATTTCCTGACAGCAATAGATGCATGGCAATTTCCCTCACAAAATGTGGTGAGGTTACTCAACATCAGACTCCACTCAAACTTGTTAATGTGAACAAATTTGTATCAATTTTTTTTTCCTTTTAGATGAGACACATGGATGCACAGAATTTTTCTCAACACATTGTGTTCAACCTTTTTGGATTTTGACCACACTAACCGCAATAATCGCTGACTACCTCATGTCTTCATCTTCCAAAAACTAGCTCTTGTAACAGTACTTTCTCCATTCTGATGACACAAATGATAGAAGAATATCAATCTTCACAAATTGTGTGGATAATCTTCCAAGCAAAACCTCACCAATGAAAGGGGATGCCAACTATCTTCTGTCCACCTTCTCCTGAAACTTGCTTTTTTGACATTACTTTCCATCTTCTCATGACAGAACAGAAGGCTGAGCATTCCCCTCCACAAATAGAAATAGAATTTTCATATGCCGAACCTCACCAATGGCAGAAAATTTTGACTAACTCCTCTCCTTTTTGCCCAAACACTTTCTTCTGTATGAGTAATTATGAACTGATGATGACAGGAATGGATGCAAAGCATTTTGCTGCACATTATTCAAAGAAAATTTCTGATTCCTGTCAACACTTACAGCAGATAATGACAAATTTGTTTCTTCTTCCTCTAATAAAATCATGTACTTGTAATAGTTCATTCTGATGTCGAATGTCAGACATGGATACTCAGCCTTCTTCTTGACAAAATTCTTCTGGAAATTACGAGGTCAAACTACACATACAGCTGAGAATGCCAACTATGTTCTGTCCTCCTCTATCTTTTCAAACAGTTATTTCCGGACAGCAATAGATGCATGGCAATTTCCCTCACAAAATGTGGTACAGTTCCCAACATCAGACTCCACTCAAACTTGTTGATGTGAACAAATTTGTATCGAATTTTTTTCCTTCTAGATGAGAGACATGGATGCACAGAATTTTTCTCAACACATTGTGTTCAAACTTTTTGGATTTTGACCACACTAACCGCAATA
The DNA here is from genome assembly GCA_948455865.1 of Conomelus anceps. Taxonomy (NCBI): domain Eukaryota; kingdom Metazoa; phylum Arthropoda; class Insecta; order Hemiptera; family Delphacidae; genus Conomelus; species Conomelus anceps. Next base: position 20,273,479 of record OX418222.1, read on the forward strand.
ATCGCAAACTACCTCATGTCTTCATCTTCCAAAAACTAGCTCTTGTAACAGTACTTTCTCCATTCTGATGACACAAACGATAGAAGGATATCAATCTTCACAAATTGTGTGGATAATCTTCCAAGCAAAACCTCACCAATGGAAGGGGATGCCAACTATCTTCTGTCCACCTTCTCCTGAAACTTGCTTTTTTGACATTACTTTCCATCTTCTCATGACAAAAAAGAAAGCTGAGCATTCCCCTCCACGAATTGAAATAAAATTTTTCTATGCTGAACCTCACCAATGGCAGAACTTTTTGACTAACTCCTCTCCTTTCTGCCCAAACACTTGCTTCTGTATGAGTAATTATGAACTGATGATGACAGGAAAGGATGTCCAGCGTTTTGCTGCACATTATTCAAAGAAAATTTCTGATTCCTGTCAACACTCACAGCAGATAATGACAAATTTGTTTCTTCTTTCTCTATCAAAATCATGTGCTTGTAATAGTTCATTCTGATGTCAAATGTCAGACATGGATACTCAGCCTTCTTCGTGACAAAATTCTTCTGGAAATTTCGAAGTCAAACTACACATACAGCTGAGAATGCAAACTATGTTCTGTCCTCCTCTATCTTTCCAAACAGTAATTTCCTGACAGCAATAGATGCATGGCAATTTCCCTCACAAAATGTGGTGAGGTTACTCAACATCAGACTCCACTCAAACTTGTTAATGTGAACAAATTTGTATGAATTTTTTTTTCCTTTCAGATGAAAGACATGGATGCACAGAATTTTTCTCAACACATTGTGTTCAACCTTTTTGGATTTTGACCACACTAACCGCAATAATCGCTGACTACCTCATGTCTTCATCTTCCAAAAACTAGCTCTTGTAACAGTACTTTCTCCATTCTGATGACACAAATTATAGAAGAATATCAATCTTCACAAATTGTGTGGATAATCTTCCAAGCAAAACCTCACCAATGGAAGGGGATGCCAACTATCTTCTGTCCACCTTCTCCTGAAACTTGCTTTTTTGACATTACTTTCCATCTTCTCATGACAGAACAGAAGGCTGAGCATTCCCCTCCACAAATAGAAATAAAATTTTCATATGCCGAACCTCACCAATGGCAGAAAATTTTGACTAACTCCTCTCCTTTTTGCCCAAACACTTTCTTCTGTATGAGTAATTATGAACTGATGATGACAGGAATGGATGCAAAGCATTTTGCTGCACATTATTCAAAGAAAATTTCTGAGTCCTGTCAACACTTACAGCAGATAATGACAAATTTGTTTCTTCTTCCTCTAACAAAATCATGTACTTGTAATAGTTCATTCTGATGTCGAATGTCAGACATGGATACTCAGCCTTCTTCTTGACAAAATTCTTCTGGAAATTACGAGGTCAAACTACACATACAGCTGAGAATGCCAACTATGTTCTGTCCTCCTCTATCTTTTCAAACAGTTATTTCCGGACAGCAATAGATGCATGGCAATTTCCCTCACAAAATGTGGTACAGTTCCCAACATCAGACTCCACTCAAACTTGTTGATGTGAACAAATTTGTATCGAATTTTTTTCCTTCTAGATGAGAGACATGGATGCACAGAATTTTTCTCAACACATTGTGTTCAAACTTTTTGGATTTTGACCACATTAACCGCAATAATCGCAAACTACCTCATGTCTTCATCTTCCAAAAACTAGCTCTTGTAACAGTACTTTCTCCATTCTGATGACACAAACGATAGAAGGATATCAATCTTCACAAATTGTGTGGATAATCTTCCAAGCAAAACCTCACCAATGGAAGGGAATGCCAACTATCTTCTGTTCACCTTCCACTAAAACTTGCTTTTTGACATTACTTTTCATCTTCTCATGACAGAACAGAAGGCTGAGCATTCCCCTCCACAAATTGAAATAAAATTTTTCTATGCTGAACCTCACCAATGGCAGAACATTTTGACTAACACCTCTCCTTTCTGCCCAAACACTTGCTTCTGTATGAGTAATTATGAACTGATGATGACAGGAAAAGATGCCCAGCGTTTTGCTGCACATTATTCAAAGAAAATTTCTGATTCCTGTCAACACTCACAGCAGATAATAACAAATTTGTTTCTTCTTTCTCTATCAAAATCATGTGCTTGTAATAGTTCATTCTGATGTCAAATGTCAGACATAGATACTCAGCCTCCTTCTTGACAAAATTCTTCTGGAAATTTCGAAGTCAAACTACACATACAGCTGAGAATGCCAACTATGTTCTGTCCTCCTCTATCTTTTCGAACAGTAATTTCCTGACAGCAATAGATGCATGGCAATTTCCCTCACAAAATGTGGTGAGGTTTCTCAACATCAGACTCCACTCAAACTTGTTAATGTGAACAAATTTGTATCAATTTTTTTTCCTTTTAGATGAAAGACATGGATGCACAGAATTTCCCTCAACACATTGTGTTTAACCTTTTGGGATTTTGACCACACTAACCGCAATAATCGCAGACTACCTCCTGTCTTCATCTTCCAAAAACTAGCTCTTGTAACAGTACTTTCTCCAAAATATAGTGGAATTATTGTATTCTCAATAATTATGCAATTTATCACAAATTGACAGGGATGACAGTGTCCGAGCGCCCCCCTGGTGGAGCCGCACCTTACTGCAAGTCGCAAAAATCTTGTAAATCATGCAACTCTAGTAAGCATCATACATTGTTGCATACAACAAATAAGTCGTTCAACTCAATTGAACATTCTAAGTTGCTCAACCCAGAGCATTCAAATAACTTGCATTCTCAGAAGGAAAATGTCACGTTTGCATGTAATACATCAAGTTTATCTATGTCAAACTCTTCTTCTTGTCTTCTTGGTACTGCTAATGTCGTAGTTTTTTATTCATTCAACAAGCCTCATGTTGCACGAGCTATAATAGACTCAGTGTCACAAATAACCGCTTTCACTAAAGAGTTAGTGAATAAATTAAATTTGAAACCTAGTTATTCAAATAGAAAAATCATTGGTATCAGTTCTAAAACCACAAACTGTTATGGTGAAGTTCATTTGCGTATTTCTTCACAGCTTCAGCCGCATTTCAGATTGAATACGAAAGCAACAGTATTGTCGATCAAAACATGTAATCAGCCTACAGTGTCATTAAACGCTAAAGACTCTGAACATTTTGCGAATTTGAAATTAGCTGATGAAAAGTTCCATATTTCAGATAAAATTTCAGCTTCTCATAGGAGCTGATTCTTTCCTTCAAACTTTGTGTGGTCAGTCTCATGGAATCACTAAAATGTACCCCAATTCTCCAGGAGCTTTGAGTACAGTTTTCGGCTATGTAATCATTGGAAAAGTCAACACTAATGAAACCGACCTGAGAATTAATTCAGCTACTAGTCTTCTCACGTACATTGAACCCGTCAACCAGTTACTCCAAAAGTTTTGGGAAACCGAAGAGGTGTTCATCAAGGCGAAAGAAGACCCATCTCATGCTTACTGTGAAAATTTATACACAGAAACCACAACTCGTTGGCCTTCAGGACGTTATGAAGTCGCATTACCGTTCAAATCTCAAAATGTATTGTTAGGTGACAACCGCAATTCTTCAATGAAAAAGTATATTTCGCTTGAAAAAAGATTAGCATCAGATAAAAATTTTCACGAACAGTATCATGATTTCATGAGTCAGTACATTGGATTAGAGCATATGTCCAGAGCTTTAAATCCATCCAATTATGTAATACCGCATCACTGTATTCAGAAGCAAGACAGTTCAACGACCAAATTAAGAGTACTTGAAAAGTCACACACTCTTAAATGCTTTGAAAAATATTCTAACATCTACAAGGCAGTTCGTATATTCATGATAGTGTTGAGATTCATAAAAAAATGTAAGCTGAAGAAAGCACATGAGTACAATCTTCGCAGCCGCAGATCACAACCGACAACTGTTTCTCCTCTACTGTTTGTTGCTGAATGTCGCTCAGCACTCCTGAGCATACTAAAGTTGAATCAAAACTTCTACTTCTCTGACACTCTGAAGCTTCTTAACAAGGGAGAAAATCCACCGCAAGAGCTACTTTCTCTGGCGCCTTTCATGGATCCTTCTGGTCTCCTCAGGGTGGGCGGACGTCTCCGTAATTTATGCCTTCCATATGATAGCCGTCATCCGTTGTTGCTGCCAAAATCGTCTCATCTAAGCACTCTTATTTGCGATCAGATGCGTCGTGATCACCTCCATGTCAGCCCTCGCACCACTCAATCATTTTGGCACCGATGGAGGAAAGAATACCTACAGACACTCATCCAACGAAATAAGTGGAAAACACCATTAGAACCAATAAAAGTGAGTCAAATTGTGCTCATCAAAAACCTGAATACCGCGCCCACATTGTGGCCTATTGGAAAAGTTGAGAAAATATTCCCCAGCCAAGACAAAGTGATAAGAGTAGCGTTAATCTGCACAGCCTGCAGTCACCTAACTCGCCCTGTGGATAGACTGATAGTATTGCCAATAGTTTAAAACCACTTCTGAGAACTCTTTGTTAATTTTTGTTTATTTTGTGCTCCATTCTACGTGTTTAATGTACTGTTCTACGTTCTTATTCATTTTGTGCTTCGCTACTGTCAACAAGCACATCAACTCTTAGATTTTTGTATATGTGTTACAACCTCAAAAACTTTAAAACTCATACCTCGTTTTATGTGGGTGGTATGGTAGAGATAGTGAGTTATCGCTCATTCATTTGTGCAATCCTGCTCTTTCTTTCCCTACCCCGCTCCTCCTCTCATCAACGTTGGTGGCAGTACCACCTCCACTCAACCAAGTTAGTTGCTGCAAGAGAGCGGACTCGAGTGCAGCTATGTTCGTGAATTGCATCTTTTAAGTTGTAAGTCGTACAAAATTGCATTTTTTATAATTTCAATTCCTTATTGTTCTCCCGCGGTCCTCCATTGTAAACCCCGCATTAACAGATGTTATCATAACAGAACATTCTGACGTCCAATGTCAGACATGAATACTCAGCCTTCATCTCCACAAACTCTTCTGAAAAGTTTGAGGTGAAACTACACATACAGCTGAAAATGCCAACTAACTTGTACCAATTTCGTTCCTTTTTTGACGACAAAGATGAATGCTCATAACTTTTCTCAACACATTATGTTCAATCATTTGGATTTTGTCCACACTAACGGCCATAATTGCAGAATATCTTCTGTCTTCATCTTCCAAAAACTTGCTCTTGTAACAGTACTTTTTCCGTTCTGATGACACAAATGATATTGGAACATCACTCTTCACAAATTGTGTGGATAATCTTCTAAGCAAAACAACACCAATGGGTGGAAATGCCAACTATCTTCTGTCCACTTTTTCCTAAAACTCGCTTTTTTGACATTACTCTTCAACTTCTAATGACAGAACAAGATGCACAGCATTCCCCTTCACAAATTGCAATAGGATTTTTTGGTGCTGAACCTCACCAATGGCAGAAAATCTTGACTAACTCCTCTTCTATTCTCCCAAACACTTGCTTCTGTAGAAGTAATTTTCAACTGATAATGACAGGAATGGATCACAGCATTTAGCTGCACACTATTTAATGAAAATTCCTGAGTCTAGACAAGACTAACAGCAGGTAATGACAAATTCGTTTCTCCTTTCTCCATCAGAACTTTGTTCTCATAATGGTACATTCTGACATCCAATGTCAGACATTGATACTCAACCTTCTTCTCCATGAAATTCTTCTGGGAATTTCGAGGTCAAACTACACATACAGCCGAAAATGACAACCATGTTCTGTCCTCCTCTATCTTTTTCAAACACCCTCACAAAATGTGATAAGATTTCTCAACATCAGACTCCACTCACAGCTGAAAATGCCAATTAATTTGTACAAATTTCTTTCCTTTTTGATGACAGAGATGGATGCACATACCTTTTCCCAAAACATTGTGTTAATGATGAGATAAAGCCCACTCGACTCTCAATGCACCTGATGGAATTTGGAAGTGCATTCCAAGCACAACAAGTACTTACAATAAATGATTTTGTATAGATGGTAGTATGATGATTAGGTATTGTTAGGGTATTATACCCAGCTATGGTATGAGAGACATTATTCCGCCTACCTTCAGACACAAATTTGATGTCATTTCTGAAGTAATTTGGTTTACCATATTTGAGCATATCTTTCACAAGTTTGACTATTCTGAATAACCTTTGATCAGTAAGTTTGAGAGTTGAGCTTGAAATGTGGGATTGAGTTATTTGCTCATGCCATATTGAAGAGAGTAGACAAACCGTAGACAATAATTCTGACTGCGCTGCAGTCCATTATTTAGAGTGACTGTTATGTCATTCATTACAGAATTACAGATGAAATGTGGGAAGATAAGAGATTTAACCAGTAACAATCTGACACTTCTAGGAAGAATATCTTGCAATTTCTTCAAAGGATGCATAGCTGGAAAAACCTTTTTACATTTGCTTATAACTTGATCTGACCAGTCAAGTGTTGAGTTCATGATTATCCCTAAGTTCTTAACTGAGCTACAATATGGAATTCCATTGCCATCAACAGTGATTTTATGAGTGAGATTCAAGTCAATACTATTTATCAAGTGTGAATAGCCAATGATTATTGGTTGCGTTTTTACAGGATTGAGTTTAAGACCATTTTTCCTAGTCCATTCAACAATCAGATGTCAGACAGAGAGCGGCCTAACGCCAGCTAGTGAACATATTTTCTAGTGAAGAAGTACACACTTGAGCGGAGGAAGTGACTTGCAAGCTGCGTGCACGCGACCTGCAAATTGAGCACGCAGCTTTCTGCCCAACCGCCGTGTGCACGCAGCTTCCACAACACGCCGGGAGGTCTGGCAGGTTGAAACCGCTGAAAACACGCTCTAGTGTGTATTAAAGAGAAAAAGCACGCCGCTTGAAAACACTTAGATGGGGCGCACGTTGAGCAGTGCGACACAGGCGCGCAGGGCAGAGCAGGGCAGAAACGTGTCGCACAGTTTAAAGCGCATGTTGAGAGGCAGTTTCATTCTACAGTGCGACGCAGGTGGATGTGCTTTTTGAGGTGTATTGTGTTTGTCAACATTTTTTCAAGATTTCTTGATCAAAGGTCAGAGTCAGATTCGGATGCGGAATCCGATTCATTGCTATTGCTGTACATAGTAATAATAATAATAATAATAAGAATAATAATTTTTTATTCAGCCAATCAAAATGCACAATACATTTTTATATGACAAAAATACATTCCAAGGTGCAAAATGTATAAGTATACAATAAAATAAATAAACTTTAATTTTTTAAATAAGCAAATAAAAAATAAATAAAATAAAATTATAGAATATTCAAGACAAAATAAATATAGGATATTAAACTAAAAATGATTTAAGAATGAAAAAAAAAGATTGTTCACCCCTCTCTAAGCCAAGCTTGTGCTGAGGGGTGAGTCGCTTAACCAAATAACTTTACCCTGGACTGAAAATATCTTCCAACAAACTAAAATATAACTCTCAATAAACTAAAAAAAAAATATTTCCTTATTCACATTTGTTAGCATATAGGCCAATTCAATGTTTTTCAATATTATAACAAACAAAGAAATTTTTACTTTACTGTGGATTAATAAGATTAAAAAAAATAAACTATCATCCATCTTGATTGAAACATTAGGTCAAGAGGGGACAAAGCAAGGGAAAAGTGACTACTTGAAAAAACGGAATACAAATGGGGCATTCGCAATGAAAAAATAACTATCACCAGAACAGTTTAAAAATGTTTGTCGTCTTAGTCGAGAAGAGTTTGAAGAAGTACACCAGATGATTAAACCTTTAATTGACTCAGAGGGCTGTAACGCCCAAAGGCCTGTGGGAACTGAAGAAAAACTCGATCAATAACAATTATTGTTCTTCCATATTGAGAGATTTTAGTACATCAACAAAATAACGTAGTGACGAGTGCACGAGCGGCGCAGTTTCTGTGTCTCTGTCACAAGTGCGACACAGACCAATGCTGCTCTGCCCTGCTCTGCCCTGCTCTGCCCTGCCCTGCGCGCCAACATGCGCGTGATTTCTGCGCTCCTACAGTGGAGCATAGTAAACGCATGGGACACAGAAACTGTGCTGCTCTGCTCTGCTCTGCTCTGCGCCACCGACATCTCAACGTGCGCCTGGCCTTAATAGGTAAGTGTGCACCTAGCCTAATAATTGCAGATGAAGGTCAGGCCGCGGCACAGGTCACGTTCCGTCTGGTGAGACCTTAAAGCCAGGCGCACGTTGAGACGTCGGTGGCGCAGAGCAGAGCAGAGCAGAGCAGAGCAGCACAGTTTCTGTGTCCCATGCGTTTACTATGCTCCACTGTAGGAGCGCAGAAATCACGCGCACGTTGGCGCGCAGGGCAGGGCAGAGCAGGGCAGAGCAGCATTGGTCTGCGTCGCACTTGTGACAGAGACACAGAAACTGCACCGCTCGTGCACTCGTCACTACGTTATTTTGTTGGTGTACTAAAATCTGTCAATATGGAAGAACAATTGATCGAGTTTTTCTTCAGTTCCCACAGGCCATTGGGCGTTACAGCCCTCTGAGACAATTGAAGGTTTAATCATCTGGTGTACTTCTTCAAACTCTTCTCGACTAAGACTACAAAAATTTTTAAACTGTTCTGGTGATAGTTCTTTCTTCATTGCGAATGACCATGCGTATTCCGTTTTTTCAAGTAGTCACTTTTCCCTTGCTAAGTCCCCTCTTGAACTCATGTTTCGATCAAGATGGATGATAGTTTTTTTTTTAATCTTATTAATCCACAGTGAAGTAAAAATTTATTTGTTTGTTATAATATTGAAAAACATTGAATAGGCCTATACGGTAACAAATGTGAATAAGAAGATATTTTTTTTTTTTTTAGTTTATTGAGAGTTATATTTTAGTTTGTTGAAAGATATTTTCAGTCCAGGGTGAAGTTATTTGGTCAAGCGACTCACCCCTCAGCACAAACTTGGCTCAGAGAGGGGTGAACAATCTTTTTTTTCTTTCTTAAATCACATTTTTAGTTTAATATCCTATATTTATTTTGTCTTGAATATTCTATAATTTTATTTTATTTATTTTTTATTTGCTTATTTAAAAAATTAAAGTTTATTTATTTTATTGTATACTTATATATTTTGCACCTTGTAATGTATTTGTGTCATATGAAAATGTATTGTGCATTTTGATTGGTTGAATAAAAAATTATTATTTTTCTTATTATTATTATTATTATGTACAGCAATAGTAATGAATCGAACTCCGCATCCGAATCTGACTCTGACCAAGAAATCTGAATCAAGAAATCTTGAAAAAATGTTTACAAACACAATACACCTCAAAAAGCACATCCACCTGCGTCGCACTGTAGAATGAAACTGCCTCCCAACATGCGCTTTAAACTGTGCGACACGTTTCTGCCCTGCTCTGCTCTGCCCTGCGCGCCTGTGTCGCACTGCTCAACGTGCGCCCCATCTGAGATTCAACTGCAGTTAGATGAGAAATAACATTTTAGTTTAATATTTCTCCGCACTTCACAGTGTAGCGCTGAACTGAATTAGTGTAGGCAGTAGAGAGTCTCCTTCCTACAGCGGCGGCTCCTCCACCAACTGGCCATTAGTGGGTATGTGTGTATGAGAGTGTGTGAGGGAGCGAGGGACAGAACGTTTAGGCCCGTATTACACTTGGTCACCTGGCGACGTCACCGGTGACGTCACCGGTGATCTGACTAGTCGCTGGGCACTAGTTCTTATGGCGCTTATTACATTAGGGTCACCGGTGACGTCTCCAGCGTTTGGTGACCGACTGGTGACCCTTCCCCGTGACCAGACGAATCACCACTGGTGACCAAGAATTATCGCTGGGTATTGAATCAAATGACATGTATTACACACAGTCACCAATGTTGGGTCACCACTGTATTTATTTTTGTGTTATGCAAGTTCAGTTTGTTTGAAGCTAGTGTAGTGAGCGGTCATGTCGGAAACATATGAAGAGATGCTGCTTCTTGCTCTTTTGTTGAGGAAAAGAATTAGACGGGCAAGGAAAATGCACGTGCATCCGATATTATCATTTCGAGAAACAAAAGGATTGTTTTATACGATTTTTGACGAACTTTGTGCTAATGAAAACAAGTTTTTCAATTACATGAGAATGTCAAAATCCTCCTTCTTTGAACTGCTTTCACTAATAAAGGTGGACATTACCGGAACAAATACTAGAATGAGGAAATGTGTTTCGCCAGAAGAAAAACTTGTAGTTACTTCAAGTTGAGTAAAAAAAAGTGTTTTACTTCATCTGTATATTCAAAGCATGATTCTGATTTTAATAATTCACAGGTTTTGGATTACAATAAAATTTGTCACTATATTAGCTACTGAGTTCCTTTATGTTTTATACGTTACTCGAGTTGTCAGCCTGTTAATACAGGTACAATTTGTGTTTAGTTAAAACATGTCATTATTTTTACTAAATTAAATTACGAAATTAAATTTACTAAAGTAAATTAATAAATTAACTACTAGGACTATAACATTGCAATAATCACTAACTGTAATAATAATAATGGAGATGTGTTACTGGCAGAGAGAATTTACATTAGTAAACATTTTTCAAAACCAAATCTTTTTACAAATTGTATTGAAAATAAAACCAATTTTAAAACAGAAAAATAAACCGACTTCCATGAAATGATACTCAAACATTAAATACTAAAGTTTTAAATAAAGTATTTACTTTAAACTGAGAAAATTTCATACAAGCACAGATTAAGAAACCTTTTGAAGTCGGCGCCAAATATTTCATGAAACTAATAAGAAATTCTATCTAATATCAAATAACACTGTATTTCAGTAAAAGTGAGTGTAAATCATATATGGAATTAAAATACAGTGTTATATTTGATATTAGATAGAATTTCTTATCAATTTCATAAAATATTTGGCGCCGACTGCAAAAGATTACTTTTATGAAATTTGAAATTTCCTCAGTTTAAAGTAAATACTTTATTTCAAACTTTTTAGAACATGAGTATTTAATGTTTAATTATCATTTCATTGAAGTCGGTTTCTTTTTTTGTTTTAAAATTTGATTTATTTCAAGCTTTTTAGTTGAATTTTCAAACTTTGAAAACATGAGAAGTTTCTTGTAGCCTACATGATGAAATATTTATCAAATTAGCAAGCCAATATAACATCAGTTAAAGTAACTAAAGGCACTGGAGTGGGGGAACTGGGGGTTGGCCTCAGTCTTGGTGACTTTACTGGTGACGTGGCTGGCTGCCCGCACAGTAACCGGTGACGTCGCCTGGTGACCAAGTCTAATACGAGCCTTAGGCCCGTATTACACTTGGTCACCTGGCGACGTCACCGGTGACGTCACCGGTGATCTGACTAGTTGCTGGGCACTAGTTCTTATGGCGCTTATTACATTAGGGTCACCGGTGACGTCTCCAGCGTTTGGTGACCGACTGGTGACCCTTCCCCGTGACCAGACGAATCACCACTGGTGACCAAGAATTATCGCTGGGTATTGAATCAAATGGCATGTATTACACACAGTCACCAATGTTGGGTCACCACTGTATTTTTGTGTTCTGCGAGTTCAGTTTGACACTAGTGTAGTGAGCGGTCATGTCGGAAACATAAAATGAAGAGATGCTGCTTCTTGCTCTTTTGTTGAGGAAAAGAAGGAGACGGCAAGAAAAATGCTACATCACAGGCTACATTTTTATCTCATCAAGACTGGTTTCGCTAATGACTCATGAGCAAGAAAAGGGGAGACAAGAGCAAGAGAGCATGTGTTTTGGAATTGCACTTTCGGTGTCACACCGCTCAGTGTTTACCGGACTGAAGACTGAACAGAAAGTTGAATCCCAAGATTGTGAATTTCAACTAGTGAATTCATCCACATTACAGGGGTGCCCCCCCCCCCCCTTAATCAGTAATGTTTTGAACAATGTAAAATATTGAAAATTTGTGGAGAGAGCAGTTTTGGACTTGAGTCTGTTGCTGCTTCACATTCATTGTAATTTTGTCACAATAAATAAATAAATAGACATTATGATGTTGAAGATCCATCTTGTTTCCACTAATATGTATTATAAACTTAAATAACACTTTTAAATGGAAATTGACTCACGTTATGGCGTGACGGCCGTTTCGTTCTGTTGTCTAGAGCATCATCAGACGACCCACAGTACACTGATTCAAACTCATGCCTTGAATCAGTGTACTGTGGGTCGTCTGATGATGCTCTAGACAACAGAGCGAAACGGCCGTCACGCCATAACGTGAGTCAATTTCCATTTAAAAGTGTCTTTTAAGTTTATAATAAATAGACATTCTATGTGGTGGCTTCATAATATATTTTTGAATCGTCACGTTAAACACGGTTTCAATCAACTTTAGCCACCCCCCCAAACTTTTTTTAGAACCCCCCCCCCCCCCAAGAATTTCAATGGCGCAGTCTGCGTCATAGCCCCCCCTGTGGGCACCCCTGCACATTAAAATCTGATTCTGATTAATAAAAATATGAAAATAGAAATATGAATATATTAGTATACTGCAACTGTAATGCACTTACAGTGCATTTTGATTCCCCACTTGACGTTTCTCCAATACGTTTTCTGTTTCTCTCATCTAAGAGAGATTACATAATTTCAGAGGGTTATTGAGATCGAGGAAGAACGACAGAGAGAGAATAAAATGAAGGCTTTACCTGTTGCGTAACGTACACCCCCGCAGACCCGCCATGACGCGGGGGGGCCCGGGCTATAAGGGGGCCCGGACTGGAAATATATTTTTTCAAGAAGTGGCCCGTGTCCAGACTGAAATATACATACTTTTTCAAAAGAAATAAAACAGAAACACTGAAGGAAGAAAGAAAGAATGGGCTAAATATTGTCAGGTCAATGTTTATTGTTTACTTTATCAATTTTCAGATAGATTTAGTGGAGAAATTTAGAAGCAGGATGTTGTGACTTCAGGAATGGAGACACACAGAGGACAAAACACTCTTTAGACAAACTTATTTAGACTGTTATAAATCATGACGGTTATGTCTCCACAGTGCAAATATTAGAGGAAATTAATATTATTTTCTCATCGAATTCCTCAATGTATATTAGCATATACGAAGCAATGCAAAATGGGGGGGTTGTGTAGAAATGAAAGTCAATATTTTTCTTCATACAGTATTTTGAATCCAGTCTCTTGAATCGTCCTGTTGGATGCATGTAGGCCCAGTGGCGGTGATTAGGGGTGGTGAGGGGGGGCGGCTACCCCCCCACTTTTTGAGGATTTTTTTAATTTTGACAAACAGGATAAAATTATTAATGTTGTTGCATCATAGTTTTGCGGCGTATTTTGCTAGACTTCAATAAAATAATGGTTATAATAAGCTTTAACCATTTTCAGAAGGGGCCAATAGAAGCACGCTCATAACAAAGCAAGTTCAAGTCAGACAACTCGCCCCCCCCCCCCCAAGCTAAACGGTTGATCTCGTACGTAACGGTTGATAATACGTAGGTTATACTGATTTTACATTTTTATAAAACCACAATGAACCACTTAATTTTTCATAAACGAATTTGGAACAAAAAACTGGAACACAAGTATAAGGGCCTATACCAAAATAAATAAAGACATATATAGTACATTTCCTCATAATAAGTACTTGTGCGGAATTATGTGACAGTCCTAAACAGTGTAACTATTACAATTAATTTAAACAAACCGTGTAACTATTGAAATTAATTTGAGCATTTTTGCGGCCTATTAGATTTAGAAATATCTCAGATATTTGTAAGACATTGCAAACAGACATAATGTATGTTTGCAATGACAGTATATCCCAAGTATTAACAGAAATATTAGCATTTGCAGTACAACATGATGTGTTCATATTGTGTTCTAGACAGCTCAAAACCCCATTTACAGCCTTCTATGTTAAAAAAATTTCCGGGGGAGGGCCCCCGACACCCCCTTTATCTGGGGGGTATTCCATACCCCAGACTCCAGGTTCTGGAGTTCCACAGGGTCACGCCTGGGACCTTTCCTTTTCAACCTCTTCATCAACGATATTAGTGTTGGCCTGACTGTCAAATGTCTTCTGTTTGCTGATGATGCAAAGCTTTTCCAGGAAATCTCTTCAGAGTAGGATACTGAACATCTTCAATCATCTCTCAGACTGGTGGAGGATTGGTGTTTGAGAAAGTCCATGGACCTCAACATATCAAAGTGTGTGGTAATGACATTTTCAAGGTCACGAAATACTCTCTCTCGTGACTATTACCTTGGTGGTGAACTCCTCTGTAGAGTCTCAAGGATGAAAGACCTTGGAGTTGTGACCTCTTCAGATCTCCACTCAGAGGATCACATTTTTCATATTTGCAAGAGGGCCAACTCTGCACTTGGATTTATCTTCCATTTCACAAAAGGATTGTCTATTGCCACCCTTGTGACTCTCCTGTCTGGGCTCCTTATCAGGCTGGTCTCATTTCTGACATAGAGAAGGTGCAGATCCGGTTCATCAGAGTTGCTGGCTGTAGAATGGGATTCAACTACCTTGAGGTGCCAGTGTCAGGGCTGCAAACTCACTTCTGTCTTCATGACTTGGATACTCGCCGAAGGGTTCAGGATCTAGTCTTCCTCATGAAGTTGGTGAATGGTTTCACAAGCTGTCCTGAGCTGCTACAGACAATACCATTTTGTATTCCAGGGCGCACTAGGTCTCATGATGTGTTTGAGTGGTTTTCTTACTTCACTACTTACCAACAGTGCAGCACCCTTCCTTGCCTGATGAGACTAGGAAACAGTGTGTGTGGGTCAGTGGACTTCTTTGCATCCAGTGTGGCTGGTTTTCGTGGCCAGGTGCTGCAATTGCTCTCCTCTTGGGACTAATTCTAAGTCAATATGTTTTATTTGTATATGTTTCTGTTATAGATCTGTATTTTCATATTTTATCCATTATCTAATCAAAGTAGGTAATAAGGGGACTTCTGATGCGACCAATCAGAAGACAGGAGGGCGTGGCCACCCCCCTTCCCCCTCCCCCAGGTCAGACATTTTGTAAACACCCACCCCTTCCCCCCTGTCGCAGTCAGCCATTTTGTTTTTAAGGTCACATACCCCCTTCCCTATGTGCCCCCACTTTATTCCCAATAGATTAAAGGGGGACCCCCCGCAAGCACCAATGAGAGAGGACCTATCCCCCCTGACCCCACCTCTCACAGAAGGTTCCCAATAAATATAGAACATACAGCTTTATATCTATATATACATGCTTGCAATTGTATATCTATATATACCTGCTTGCAATTACTATATCTATATTTGCTCTTATCCGTAACCCCCCGCCCCCCGCCGCCAGATTTAGCTATTAATTGCATCTGCACACTTGCCACCTCCTGCTGTGATTCTCAAAGCCCTCTCTTTCGCACGTGCAGTGTTAATATACCCCCCTGCCCCTCCACCCACGGATTTAGCTATTAATAACACTTCCGCCCCCTGCTGCGAAAAAAACTATTTCATAACGTTTAAAAGCAGAGCACGTGCACAAGTTTTTTTATGTGACTAATTAAGCTGTGGATTGTGCTCATTAACTTTTAACATGTTCTCTGCGGGAGTGAACCATCTACATCAACATGACAGAGATGAACATACATCTACTTTCTCTCTCAGGTCATTAACCTTTGCATGAATAATCCTGTCTGTGTGAGAGAGAGAGGCTTTCTCTCTCACTCTCTCTCAGCTCATTTGAAGGTCACAAACATGTTTTAACCTGTCTGTGTGTGAGAGAGAGGCTTTCTCTCTCACTCTCTCTCAGCTCATTCATTAGCCTCGGTTGAAAATTCAAATATGCTTTGCAATAATATTAAACTCATCTATAGCTATACCAATAAGTAAACTGAATGACCAAAACATGGTATTATTGAATCACGTGCACTACCTTTTGAATCACGTGCACTACCTTTTGAGGTGTGCAAGTGAAACTGGATCCTCCAATAGATTCATAGGCACCTGCTATTAGTAACATGGTTTCTAGGCAAACCCAACACACATAATCGCGTTTAGCATCATTAAATGTTGTTAGACACAAATAGGTGTAGAATGCTGGTGTACTTTTTCAGGTCATTAACCTTTGCATGAATGCACATGCCACGTTCTGTTGGTTTCCCCCTCATGATTAAAATTTTTTACATTTTTTATCTGCTAAATCATATAGAGCATCCCAAAGTTCGTTTGTATCTGAAATAATTTGTATTGGGGAATTGTTAGAACACCCATAGTGCAAATGACCCTCCTCACTTATAACTATATCTAGGAGATCATATATTTCAGATAAAATAGGATAGCAGAAATTCTCAGTTTTTGTTACAGACAAAGTTCCATCATCTGCCTCGGTTGAAAATTTAATATGCTTTGCAATAATATCAAACTCGCTTACTGAAATAGCCATCAGTAAACGGGATAGTTTTTTAAATTTTGTATAGCTGTAGCATCGCATCCTTCCTCTATGATAGTTAAACACATACTGAATGACCGGCGGTTTGTTAGTTAGAAAAAGCCTCCAAAGGAACGTCAACCTCACCGCCTTATTGGAGGTCACTCTTTTTTTTATTTGGGTAAAAAGAGGTTCGCACAGGGCTAGGTCACATAAACCTATGCTATGGAGAAAAACCCATTGTAAAAATTTACATTTCTTTCAACTCTACTTGTCCGTTCTCATGTTCGCATATTAATACAAAATTTCTCTTGTTAAAATCTGTCAAGTTTTCATTATTTAATACGCTTTTAAATTTATCACATAGTAATAAATCGAAATAAGAGTCGCCCTCACTGTCGGGATCGTCGAGATTTAGTAACACTCTGCCTGTACCATAAATTATTGCGCTTTCAACGGTCAGATATGAACCGAGAGGTACTGATTCTAGAGGCAACACCTCACGTGCCAAAGCGTTGAATGCAGCCATGTTGAAACGACTCATCTTTCCTAATGATTCAAGCTTCTCAATTTCACTCCTTTTATGCATTCTCCCCAACACTGTTTGCGCAAGCACAGTTTGTAGCTTCTTCCTCAATTTGTAATAATTTTTTAACGCAAAGCCTATGCGGCCTGTACCAGGATAAATAATGGTTAATATCGCTCAAATTTACAGTGTTTAAAAAAATTTGTTTCAACTGTCTCGCAAGTCCAATGTTTTCACGAGTAGAATTTCTAATGGCATCCTCACACAAATCAAACCACTGCAGATATTCTCGTAATTTGTTCTCTAATTCTTTATCCGCACACATCCACTTCTGAGGATCCATTATCTACAACTAATTATTTATACAGCGGGATTAATACCGAAAAATTGATAGGTTTCCTACCAACGCCCACGCTACAAATTCTCACTTTGTGTGATTCCAACTCATAACCACAGTAAACGCATACGACCTTTTTTCCATCATAGTAAAATCCTTGTCTCGCATAATTTCTTTTGCTTGTTCTACTATAAAAAGCACAATTCCTCATACTTTTCATTCGATTATTTTCACAAGTATAATCCCCCTCCTCTCCTATCTTTGGAAGCGTGTTAGATGTTAATAGTTGCAAATAATGTTGTGCACTTATTAGAGCGCACCTCCCACCTTCTACATTTTTGTGTATGTTACAAACCTCAAAACACCACGTATCTTTAAACTTTGTGAAATTAGGTTTCGCAAAATATTCCGGTATGCAACGTACATCATTATGATACTTTTTCAAAAATGCCGCTTTTTCTGTTCCCTTTGTAAAAATGCAATCATACGCGCCGAGATATCCTCTCATCAATGAATCTGTAAACTCCGTCTCCCCCTCATCCCATAATATTTTATGATAATGTTGTTCTAACCAGGTAGCCTCGCGAAACATTTTCCAGCTCAAAGTAGATTTCGGAAAAGGCGGTTTAAAGTGTAGTACTACATAATTACCAGCCCGATCAACCAGCGCGAATTCTTTTAAAATTATTTGATTATTATCTCCCTTAAACCAGTGTAGATCCGCAACGCCAAAATTCTTCTTCTTCTTTTCTTCCATGTCACACTGTATTCCCACTGTACGTGTTTTTCCGTCTTCACTAGCCTCAAAATCTCCAATCGCCTCTTGAAACAGCGAAGAAGTGGACATGTTGCTCTCTCACACACGCCCACACGAATGATAAATTATTTTTTACATTTCACCTTTTAAACATCCCCCTACCGGCAATTTATTGTACTTCTCTAACTAATGAGGTTAAAGGCGTGTATTCCATTATTGAATCGCTTATAAGAATACAATATGCCGAAGTCGAGTTTGGTAGTTCTTTACTAAATTCCATATCTAATCTTATATCTGTGGATGTTTTCAAATGATCAGATTGGTGTGAACAGTCAATCACAATTATTGGTGATTTTTCGCAAAACGCTTTAAAATCAATAGCGTTCCCATGCTCTGCATTTATAGTGCGATTATAGTAACTCGGCGCGAAATCTAAAAACATACGGTACATTATCTGCTTATTCCCCAACAAATTATCATAGGGATAATATTGACTGTTTAGAAATAATTTAACGTTATACAACTCGCACGAATCAAAATCAGACATTGATTTATTAATAGCATTTTTCCGAGCCGTTTGAAAGGCTAAAATTACATAGCGTGGAACATCTAAATGCGACGATGTTTTTATTGCCCACGAATGAATTCTCGATGTGGCCATGTTTGGAAATTCGTGAATCTCCCATCTTCTAAACGCAAGTTTTAGAGGGCGATCAGAATCGAGTAATTTCAAAAATTTCAACCTTACGTGATCTTCCAAATGGATGTACGGAATTTTCCACTGTAGTTTATCAATTGTTAAAGAAACATTTGTTCCTGTAGCCGATTCAACGCAGTTTAGATCCGACGCACTTCTCAATAATACAAGCTCTTGTTTCAAGTTTAAAATTATTCGTTGAAAATCTTCGAAAAATGGTAACAAAAGTTTCAGCGGTACGCAAAAAATGAATTTATTATCCGTCAACTTATATCCATCTCTATCAAATCCTGCCAATTGGTATGTATTTGTATCGAAAACATTTTTCAAAAGCAATCCTTTAATTGTAGACGTAATTCCGACAAGTCTCGATTTCGCTACTTGCTGTCCCGCCAATTCATAACGTATCTCATCAAACAGATGGCCTACCACGTTGCTGACAAGTTTATATTCGGCATGCACAGGCGGATCCTCGGGTTTCGCACCAGGCTTTGTACATTTAACACTCCCCTCAATAAATAGAAAGGATTTACAAGGCAGTGTGTATATATCCTGCTGATTTACAGGAAGCCTTACTTCATCCGAATTACCTAGTTTCTGTCCAGAATATGTTGTGTGCGTGTGAAATTCGTACTTAGTAATATCAGAGTAAAATTGAATTTGACTATCGACATCTAGAATTTCACTTATTGCGGCTCCCGACATTTTTCCAATTAACTATAAATCCCAATTTTTCTAGTATTCTCGCGTTTTTAGCTGTTAATCTGTTTTTCGGCGTTAACATAGGTGTTAACGCTACTGAGCTTAAACTCCTACTGACGCTTTCTCTGTTCTCATCTCGACGCTTAGGTACGGCATTGAATACAATAAAACCCATCTTCTAACTTTTCTCACGAATATGTAACCTCACAGTTATACTATCCCCTCGAAAATCGATAAGTGATCCGTCTTGATCGGTTACCGTCACATTAATAAACTGAATTCTGCGCGTATTGAGTGGTACATATATAATTTCTGCGGGCGTTTCATTAATCAAATAACCGGGCGGTACCCTCGGCAGAAATTCGTAAATAATATGCTTTTCATCTCCGTTAGCGAAGCTTCCACATGCTAAATTACACGACACCACGATTGTATTAATATGACTGATCGAGACTAAATGATTTGAATAATGCCATGTATTTGCTTCGAGTAGAAGTTTATCAAACCCAAGTGTCTTACCAATTGAATCGTCAAAAGTTAAATCTACTGGTTTATCGGAATAAATTCCAACTTTCATAGTGTTATTATTCGGTTGTATAACAAGGCTCTCATCGCTCAAGTTCAATTTCAACTTTATAGCGCTTATTATATTATCAATTTCGTACGATCCTGTATCAAGATTCACCAGTTTATCTCCATATTTAAAACTGGAATTTTTCCCCCTTATTATATTCGGTATACTATTAAACGTCCACAAGTTAACCAATCCAATTTCCCATTCGCGATTTTTATCCAATTCCAGAGCGTGGTTTAAATTCTCATATAGATTACTTGTTTTTGAGGTTAGTGTAATAACACCCATCACTCACTCAGCTAATGCTTTCAACACAAGCGTAAAATTACAACTGGTTAGCAAGAAACAAAATCACTAGGTGCCCACAAATGTCTGTGTTTACCCGCTGCAATTGGTTGGTATTATAGAATATTTTTACATTATTTTCTTTTTCCCAATATTTTGCCAATTCGCGTGGCGGTTGCAAGTCACCGATCGGATCAAAATAATACACATTTTTCCCTCGTTTAATATATGCAGTCCAATGTGTTCCCATTCCAATCTGTTTGTCTAAATTAACAATTGCGAGCTCATTATTTCGAATTTTACTCGGAAGTGTATCAATCATATATATGCCCCTTAGTGGTATATCTAATATTTTGCACCATTTTATCAGGTCATAGTTTGACAGCGGGCCGTTCATCTTTGCGTTTTTCTCTGTCTTTTCCTCTGCTTTTTTCCTCCTTGCTTCTTTTTAACCTTTGGAAATAGTGTTACACCGTATTGGGTGGGTGGTACTAGTATTCTTCCGCCTGTTGGATATGGTTTCAGATAAAAACCGCGACCAGCAATATGATTTTTTAACCTATTGATCGCCTTTTGCCTAATACTATCACTATGTGTTTTTCTAACTCCCCTCGTTTTTTGTTTTCTCAAACCTCCACCAAATGCGGATTTTGCTTTCATAATGTTTGTAACAAGATAAGAATATGCTCTCTCAGATAACCCCGTTTTTGGGTCCTTGAAAATTTCCCAAGCTCCATCTGCCAAGTGCCTGTCAGCCTCCGCCCGCGTCTTGTTATCAGACGCTCGGGAGTAAACTATGTCGTGCGTCTTACATAAATCATCAAGACGGTTTATAGGTTTGTCTCCACGTGCTAACCTTGACCTTAACCTTGTACCAGGTCCGCAATACGAATAATTAGGTAGATGAGCCTCGAAATTGAGGTTATCCACCCCCTTATTTATCACTGTACCCAATACATTGCCAATTTTTGATAAAATACCTCTTCCGCGCTTACGAACAGAGCATCGCTTTTTCTTAACAGTGTTCATCCTTTAAAGGTTAAACATAAACTGAACTGTAATTACTACTACTACTACTACTACATAATTGATTAGTTTTCTTCAAAAGAAAATTCGATTTTTCATTAAAAGTCTCGGCACAATTTGCAAGAACGCTATAGTATTTGTAGAAATTACAAACTGTTTCTAGCTCATCAACCATAAATTTATACCAATGTATCAACCCAATTTCAAAGGAAATTGGTGTTTTATAATACGAATTAACGCAAGATTTAATATTGAATAAAGTATGATTTCTCAGTGAAGTTGACGATCCAAAGGAATTGAAAAGAAATTGCGTATCATTTCGTTTCTCATGCAGATTGCACGATTTATCTTTATTTAAAAGTAGTACGGTGTTTAGACAGCATAATAGAAATATAAATAGTACTATCGTTTTCCACACGTGCCGCATCGCCAAAGCACATTCCATGTTGACAGATACAAACATACTGATAAAAATAGAACACCGTGTTGAGGGGGAGAAGCGAGCGCGTGCCAGCGAGAGCTTCCTGCGAGCTTCCTTCTTTTAGGTGCTCACCTACTCCAAAGAGGAATGCTCATCGCATCCCGCAATCCTTTTTTAGATTGCCGCGCACACCGCTAAAAGATCATTCGCGTTTTGAACGTCATAGTTATCGGATCAAAAAAGTGCGATCATCTTTATCAGTTTGAAAGCGTCACATCAGTTTGAACTTTAGCTATCCGCGCACAGCGATAAAAGACCATTTGCGTTTTTGAACGGCGCAACAAGAAGAGTGATCATTTTGAAAGCATCACATCAGTTTGAAACAAAGGTGAGCAATAATAATTCAAATCTTTATTTACATTAATCAATTATAACAAACTCGAAATAAAGCCACAAAATAATCAAACTCATAAAAATTATCTTCAACCCAATCACGCATTTTTACAAGTTTTTGGGTAAATACTGTTAGTGCAAAAAATCTTGCATATTAAATTGGAGCAATTGTAATAGTAATAGTAATTGCTCAATAATATTTACAATAAACCTTCTCACACCTTAATGCAGACGATACCTCCATAATCTGATAATAAGTGTGCATAATCCAAATTTTTAAACATCAATCTGATCCATTTTCCCTATTTTGTATGTTTCAGTTCCAACTAGAGACGTTTCAAGTCTACAACAGAGCGCAAGTGATTCCTCGGCTTCCTTCTCGTGCAGGTTTGTTTACTTTTTCAATTAATTCTCCTCCTTCTCCTCCTTCTCCTTCTCCTCCTCCTCCTCCTTCTCCTCCTCCTTCTCCTTCTCCTTCTCCTTCTCCTTCTCCTCCTCCTTCTCCTTCTTCTTCTCCTTCTCCTTCTCCTTCTCCTTCTCCTTCTCCTTCTCCTCCTTCTCCTTCTCCTTTAAGACTGTTCTTATTATATATACAAAACGATGCATGACACAGTTTTTTCGAATCTGCAATAATTACTTTACAA
This sequence comes from Conomelus anceps, assembly GCA_948455865.1. NCBI lineage: Eukaryota > Metazoa > Arthropoda > Insecta > Hemiptera > Delphacidae > Conomelus > Conomelus anceps. Next base: position 20,296,338 of record OX418222.1, read on the forward strand.
TATACACATTGCAAATAACCCGTTTTATGTAGAAAAAATCCATTACTCGCGAAATATTCAGCATTTCTTTTAAAAACCAATATCCTCTTATTAAATGAGTTTGACCAGTGAGGCTTTGATCTTTGATAAAATGTCTTTATTCGCTGGTCGTAATCCCGAAGATTATTAAAATTTTCATTCTCGATAGAAATATTATGCATTCTCCTCCATCCACAATTCGGACTATGTTTTTCATGTTCTTTTTCGGGATCGTCTGTTATTAGCCATTTTTCCAAACCAACTAAACAAAACACGCACTGCACTGAGTCTGGGGGCGTCTTGAATACAAATCCCAGTTTAGCTAAATGTTTAGGCAATAAAAGGGGAGATTCGAATTTTTTCCATCTCTCATCAAAACTTAATAACCTCAATCTTTCGTACATTAAAACGTGTGATTGATCCATAGTGTGCCGATCAACTTCTAATCCACTACTAACTTGTTTGTTTTTAGATCAGTTGTACCAGCGGAGTGTAAGAGAGCACACATCTGAGTGAGAGGATACATCTGAGAGAGAGCGCACATCTGAGAGAGAGCACACATCTGAGAGAGAGAGCACACATCTGAGAGAGAGAGAGAGTTCATCATTTGCCATCACCCTTTTACAATGTAAGTAGCGATTATTGACTGCGCATTATTTCGAATTATTTTTCTCGGTAGAAACTATTATTCTGCAGAAAACACATCGCATGCGAGCATCTCCATTCAACTAATTCTGCTGCCTATTGTTGTACATTGGAGGAGTAAACTCGCGTTCAGCATTCCTACTTAGTTTTACCAACACACTTGAGTGTTTGAAATAATTTACAATTTTTCCCACACCGAAATCTTCTGGACGAATTACACAAAAATTTATCAATTTTGTTGTTACACATATTAAATGTGTGATAGACACCATTACACGATTCGTGATGGTTATCTGCAATATGTAATTGCATTATTCGATAAAAACAAGTATCTGAATTACATTCTCCAATAAATTGGTGTAATGGTTCATTGAGTGCAGGATTTATACACACGCAATAGTGTCCATATTCTCTTCCATAACACTCATAACGGTGGAAGCGTAATTTATGTATTAATTGTTTTTCGAACGAGGATTTATTTTTAATAAACTTTTCTTCTTCTTCCTCGTCTACCGCCACGTTTATATCCATAGATATAATCTGTTTCACACTCATAATCTTTTTTAACCTTTCAGTTGGAGAACACAGTGGAATCGCTTCCTTTGAAAGTCAATCTTTCGTAATTTAGAACAGTGCGTGGTGATCAACTTCTAATCTGCTACTAACTTGTTTTGTTTTAGAGAGAGAGCACTAATTCGTCAAAATGCGGTATACAATCAAGGATCTGCGTGGATTGAACAATAACGCGATACGTCACCGTATAACCTATCTAGACGAGGAGCTGGACGTGGAATCGACTTTGGAAGCTACAAAACCCATAGTATTGAACCAGATCGTCGAGGAGTCAGACCGTTTCCACGGAAATGTGAAATGGTTTTTAGTGTTAAATATTATATTACAAAAATTGATTGTTTTGCCCGAGGAAAGTGAACAAATTTCGAGTACTGTAAACTTTCACAGCTACTCGGCAATATGTGTGAATGTTCGTGAAAATTTAGATGAATTGAGCAAGTACTATGAATTAGCTATTAAGAAAATTTTAAATTCTTTCCAGAATTTTACAAAATTTGGTAGTGGGTGGGTTTTGAGTAGAATACATTCTTTAGATTTAAACATAATTCGGTATAATCCTATGTACACATCCTCATCTTCCTTTGTAGAGACTCCCGATTTTATTGTAAGGAAAAAGTGTGTGATTAACATAAAAAATTTCAATGACAAGAAATGCCTATTGTGGTCAATTCTCGCTTATTTCCATCATCGTCGAGGTACACATATGACTGTTGAATATCTGAGCAAGTTTGCTCACACACTCAACACAAACGGTGTTAACTTCCCAGCCACCATGAGAGATGTTAGGAAAATTGAAATTTTGAATCCCAACATATCGATTAATGTAATTGCGTACGACGATGGAAAATTCTATCCCTACAGATGTAGTATATATAGGCAACGCAGACATCAGGTGAATCTTTTGCTTTTAACAACTAAAACCGCACCACATAAATCACATTTTTGCTTGATCAATACCGCGAACGGGAAAAACGGGTTGTCTCGGCTCTTGAGCCATCTTTCAAAACATCATGCCCAAGTACACATGTGCGAATTTTGTTTCCATCGTTTCACAACTGACAAAATGGTAAATAGAGATGGAAAACAAAATTTGGAAAGGCATCAAGAGCTTTGTTCAAAGTTCGCGGCGCAAAGAACGGTGCTACCCAAAGAAGGTGATGTAATCAAATTTACAAACTATACTTATACACTTAAACCTAAATATGTAATTTACGCCGATTTTGAATCGTTTATTTTACCAATTAAAAGCGGAGAAGAGGGGGAAGAAGAAGCTGATGCTTCAGACCCTGTTACTAGTAGCTTCACAAAAAAGACGCGTGAGCATGTTGCGTGCGGGTATTGCTTCGTAGTGTTAAATATACATGGTGAAATTTGTCATGGACCCATTCTTTATCGCGCGCGAAATGAAAGTGAAAAAATTATTAGAAAATTCGTTGATGATGTAACAGATTTAGGTGAAATGCTTTATAATGATATGAAACGCGAAATACCGATGATTCCATTAAATGAGCGTGAACAACAAGTATTTGATGATGCAAAACAATGTGGTTTATGTGGGAAGGATTTCTTGATTGGTGAGGTGAGATGCAAACACCACTCGCACGAATCAGGCGAATTTATTTGTGCAGCTCACCAAGCCTGTAATTTAAATGCTAAATCACCCGATTTTATTCCATGTTATATACATAATTTCGCAGGGTACGATTCCCATTTTATTGTGCAAGCTTTGGGGAAATGCAAAAGAAAAATACATTGCATCGCCAATTCCTCTGAAAAATTTATGACAATTAGTATTGGTAAAATTAGGTTTTTAGATAGTTTTAAGTTCATGAATGCTTCATTAGATTCACTTGTAAAAAATTTGTCAGAAAGTACTGAATTGGAAACGAAATTTAAAAGGATGTACACTGTATTCAGAACACCTGAACAGCACCGGCTTTTAATCAAAAAGGGTGTGTATCCATACACTTATTTTGATTGTGCTGAAAAGTTCAATGAAACGTGTCTTCCTCCCATAGAAGCATTCCACAATGATTTGAACGATTCACCATTGGATCCTGCTGAATATGAACATGCACAGAAGGTGTGGAAAGCGTGTAATATTTCCTCTCTTGGCGAATATCACGATCTATACCTTCTAACGGATGTTCTGCTTTTGGCCGATGTTTTTGAGGATATGCGCTCATCATTATTCGACAAATATGGATTGGATGCTATCCACTTTCTCTCATTGGCACATTTCTCATGGAATTGCATGCTAAAATACACACAGGTGGAGCTTGGTTTGATTCGGGACATTGATATTCATCTTATGATTGAGGGTGCAGTGAGAGGAGGATTATCGGTCATTCCGCATAGGTTCGCTGAAGCGAACAACCCATATATGTCGAATTATGATGAGAGTAAACCTACTAATTACCTTGTTTACCTGGATGCTAACAATTTATATGGATACGCAATGTGCGAACCTCTCCCGAGCGGAAATTTTAAATTTTTGAATGAAAATGAAATCGCACAAGTAGATTTTTTAAACTTGAGTGCCGATTCAGAAATTGGCTACATTCTGGAGGTTGATATGCAGTATCCACAATACTTACACGATTCTCACAATCAGTTTCCCCTTGCCCCCACAAAAGAAGCAGCCCCCCTTCACCTGATGTCTGAATATCAAAAACACGATTCACAAAAATCATCAACAAAACTCCTTGCAACACTTTATGATAGAACAAAATATGTAATTCATTATCGCAATCTCCAGCTTTACACTCAGTTGGGTATGCGTTTAACGAAGATTCATAGGGTAATTAGTTTTACACAGTCCCGTTGGCTACAACCTTACATTCAATTCAATACGGAATGTAGGCGAAATGCCAGGAATAAATTTGAAGTTCAGAACTTTAAAAATTTATCGAATATAATATACGGAAAATCACTCCAGGGTAATCGACACCATTGCACCGTAAATCTCATAACAGATGAGAGAAAATTGGATAAATATGTTTCCAGGCCATTGTGTAAACGCTGGGTGATTTTTGATGAAAATGTAATTGGGGTGTTTTCAAGAAAATCTGAAATATGCTTGAACAAACCAATTTATGCGGGTTTCACCATTTTGGAATTGAGTAAACACCTAATGTTTGATTTCCACTACAACAAAATTTTGAACATATATCGTCCTGAAAATGTGAATCTATTAATGTCGGATACAGATAGTCTTTTCTATGAAATAAAAACTGAGGATGTGTACCAGGATATTAGGAATAATTTGACGTGGTTTGACACATCTGATTACCCAACCACTCACAAATGTTATAGTCTTGTAAATAAAAAAGTGGTTGGGAAATTTAAAGATGAGACAAATTCAAAAATTATCACACATTTTGCTGGCTTACGGCCCAAAATGTATAGTTTTAAATATGTAGATGATGAGAATGAATTGTATAAAAACGTAGCTAAGGGTGTAAAGAAATCTGTTAAAGATCGCTGTCTAACATATGATTTGTACAAAAAATGTTTATTCGAAAGAAGCACACATTACGAGAGGTTCAATATGATAAGGAGCTATTGTCATAAAGTATATCAGATTGCATGTGCAAAAACAGCGCTCTCATGCTATGATGATAAAAGATACATCATGCCCAATTCGGTTGACACCTTGGCATGGGGTCATTATAGAATCCCCCAAGTTGAAGAAGGAGAAGAAAAAGGAGAGGAAGAAGAAGAAGAAGTAGTAGAAGAAGAACCTTCCTCTCAAAGTGTGAGGCGGTGAGTGAGGAGAGGAGAAGCGAGGCGTGCTGCTTCACAAAAAGAGGGTGGCTAAAAATAGATTACCCACGCGACGCGTGGACGCGTGCCGAGGCAGTTGAGATATATCACACGTGTGTGATGTCGACAAAAATGAATGAACTTAGACATAGATTAGCACAAGAATTGCATTCTGTGCCAAGAGTACATTTTAATAGGAGAAAATATGAGATTAAAAGTGAGGTGGATCTGCTTCAGGCAGATTTAATTGATATGAGCTCGCTGGCGAGAGATAATTCAAATTTTACTTTTATTTTAGCTGTAATTAACTGTTTTTCTAAATATGCTTATTGTGTGCCAATAAAATCCAAAAGTGCCGGCTCTGTGTATGCTGCGCTTGAGCCTATTATTCGTAAAAATAAAAATGTTAAATTTTTTCAGACAGACCAAGGTACCGAATTTTTTAATACAAAAGTAAAAGCATTATTGGATAGGTATAATATTAAACATTACCATGTTTTTAGTGAGAAAAAAGCTGCAATAGTCGAACGTTTTATTAGAACTATTAAATCAAAAATCTATAAATATTTAACGCAGCATGGAACAAAACGATGGGTGGGAGCATTACCAACAATGGTTAAAGAGTATAATAATGCTTTCCACAGAACAATTCAAATGCGGCCATCTGATGTTCGCAAAAAACATCGAAATCATATAATAGCATCGCTTAATAAGGCGGCCAATGAGAACTTGCGTTTGAAATCTAAACGAATAAAACCGAAATTTAAATTGGGCGATGTTGTACGCATTAGTAAGTACAGACAGGTTTTCGACAAATCGTATAATATTAATTGGAGTGGGGAATTATTTATAATTCATTCAGTCTATCCGACTAAGCCACCTACTTACATCTTGCGTGATTTGAAAGGGGAAATAATTTCTGGCCGTTTCTACGAAGAAGAAATGAAAAAAACAAAGCTGGATGAGGAGGAGCAGAAAGTTTATTTAGTAGAGAAAATTATAAGGAAAAATAAAGATAAAATATTGGTTAAATGGTTAGGTTTCAGCGAACCTACATGGATCGAGAGAAAGAATTTACTAGGTTAAGAACTGTATTGTAAATACTATGTATTATATTGTAAATACTATGTATTATATTGTAAATAAGCGAAATGTTGTATATTGGAAAAGAGCTGAAAAATATTATCAATAAATTGATATAATATGTTGAAGCATGTGTTTTATTCAGTTATCCATTGACTATCATAGTGATACAATGGTAAAGGATACGACCATACCCATCATCAATTTTGATGAGGTTATTACAGGTAAACCGAACATTGGCAAGAGTAAAAATGGTAGTTTATTACCGCATAATGCACGCATTATCCTGATTGGAAGATCCAACAGTGGTAAGACAAATACGTTATTGAATTTGATTTTCAATAAAAACGGATTGAAATTTAAACATTTATACTTATTTAGTAATTCTTTGTATCAAGATAAATATGAATTTTTGAAAAAGGTGTTTTCAAAGATAAAATGTGTTACTTTTCATTTATCAGACAATACTGATATGATAAAGCATCCCAACAAAGTTGAGAGAAACTCTCTTGTCATTTTTGATGATTTACAATTAAGCAATGTACCTCAAATTCGTAATTACTTTACAATGGGTAGACATCGCGAAATTGACACAGCCTACTTGGTACAAAGTTACGGATCTATTAAAAAACATCACATCCGAGATAACGCAAACATGCTAATTATTTTTAAACTTGATCAATTAAATTTGAAATTAATTTATAGGGATTTTGTAGGGGAAGATATGAGTTTCAGTGAGTTTAGAAAACTATGTTGGGAGGTGTGGTCAAAAGGTGCTCACAAATTTGTTTCTATTTTTACTGAATGTAAGGCTGAAAATGGAAGATACAGAGAGCAATTGGATAAATTCATAAAGATTCCTTTGCAATGAGGTAACTTCGGTGTTTGCACGTTTTTTGTTCATTCAACGTCGCGGCATTAATGGAGAAAGTTAATATGCGTAAGAAACGCGGTCGTGCTGCTCCTACCGCAGCATCATCTGTTGGGGAGAGAAGCAGTTTAATAGATAGAATAAAAAAATTGAGAAAAACTATTATTGAAAAACACAGAAATTTATTGGGTTTTCAAACACAGAGTGAAGAATTTAATCGTAAAAGGTTGGAACCAATAATTACTCCATTAATTGAACTCAAAAAGAGCACAATCTCTGCCAATGAAACAGTAAAGCGCGAAAAAGAACACAAGGTTGAACCGTTGGTAACGGAGAAGGAGAAGGAGGAGGAGGAGGAGGTGGAGGAGAAGGAGGAGGATGGGGAGGAAGATGTAAATATTTCTGCTAATGATAAATCTGCTTTCTTTGATTCGACTTTGAATATTACTAACCGTCGCACTCGAATAGAAGAAATTTTAGACAACTATTTAGGTGTGTTTCATAACGAGAAATTAGATAATTCTATTCCTTATGGTATACGTTTTGATCATAAACAAAATTTATATTTTATCGGCGATGAGCCCGTAAGTTTTGATGATGTTTTTATAACTGTCGGCGAACAAAGGTTTAGAATGACTCATGGTTTGTTGGAGCTATTGTTTAACAGTAGGCCAAATTCAAATCTCTACAATAACAAAGATTTGGCGAAATATAAAAAAATATTATCACTGACATCTGTACATATTAATAACCAGGGTTACGTAATTCGCAATTCTGGTAAAAAATCTCAAATTATACAGAAACTTTTTCCACCCAAAAAACGTTCAAAGTATGGGAAGGGATTATTGAATTTTGTTAGAAATAAATCACGTGATAGAAACTACATATTCTGGGATGATGTTAACGAACTAGTCGAACGGTTATTTATTTTAATGGGTTCAAAAAATGCAGGAAATTCAGCTCACGATATTGAAATCGATTCGATATTACAAGAACTGCGAGAAGCTAACTTTATACAGTAAAAAAGCGAGGACAGGCCGTGTTGGCAGGAAGCTGTTCGGTAGAGCGAAAGAGGAGAGAAAGAAATATGAGAGAGATGAGGCTGGGTGAAACCGGCTGTTGCGAAAGAGTATGTTAGAAGAAATGTGGAGTGGGCGCCCCCTCACCCCTCTGCGAAACATCGTGTAAAGTGAGAATAGCCGACTAAAGACATGAGCTGGGGTGGTGACGTCAGTGCTGCCAGCGCGAGTCATCTTGACAAGCGTCACAAATCGGACCGTTGGAACCTCTCCGCTAAAGCGGGTGTACCGAGGTGTTGATAATTAATTTCGACATTCGAACAATGAACACCGATCGATTCGGTAGGATGCATACAGTGCATGCGAAGCAATTAGAGGAGTTAAAAAAATTAGTAGCGAATTTTGACAAGTTGAAATTTGAATTGAGTGAGTTGAAGAAAGCTGTTTTAACTAGAACAGAATTTAATAATGAAAGAAGCCAACTTGTGTCGTTTGAAAATCTCAATAGTGGATTAAGTATAATTAACAATGTGTTGGAAAAACGCATGCATGATTTAGAACAGGTTGTTTTAACTAGGAGAGAATTTGAGCAGGAGAAGGCTAGTGTGCTGGTGAGTAGACATACCCTCAATAATGAGATGAAAATTATTAGCAAAGAGGCAAAGGCAGAAAGAGATAAACTACTCACTCGAGATGAATTCAATAGGGAAAATTTACTCACTAAAAAAGAGTTTATAATTGAAAAAGCAGGATTCATCTCATATGAACAACTTAACACAGCTGTAAAAATATCACAGGACCTATTAATGGATTATGTGCATAATAATCGAGATTTCAAGAGGCATTTAAATGATCTGATGTATAGATATGCCTATTATTTGATAGAAAAATGTGTAATGGCTGCCAGAACGTTTGATTATAAAGAGTTGGAGGGACGAGGACTATTGCCAGAACATACTGTCAGCGAATTTCTTCGGCTTATTGGGATGGATGAGCCGACGATAAAATATGATAGTAGTTTGTTTTTACCTCCTCAACAAGAACGCCTATTACAACGCTATCAATCTAGGAATCGGGGAGTGTAGAAGCATCCTATTTCTGTGTACAGCCCCACACCTGCTAGGCACGTGTTGCGACCGTTAAATTCTAAGGTTAATGACCTGAGAGCACGTCTCTCTCACACACACACACACACACACACATAAAACTTGTGCACGTGTTCTGCTTTTAAACGTTATGAAATAGTTTTTCACAGCAGGGGGCGGAAGTATTATTAATATCTGAAGCACTGTCCGGGGGTGGGGGGCAGGGGGGTATATTAACACTGCACGTGCGAAAGAGAGGGCTTTGAGAATCACAGCAGGAGGTGGCAAGTGTGCAGATGCAATTAATAGCTAAATCTGGCGGCGGGGGGGCGGGGGGTTACGGATAAGAGCAAATATAGATATAGTAATTGCAAGCAGGTATATATAGATATACAATTGCAAGCATGTATATATAGATATAAAGCTGTATGTTCTATATTTATTGGGAACCTTCTGTGAGAGGTGGGGTCAGGGGGGATAGGTCCTCTCTCATTGGTGCTTGCGGGGGGTCCCCCTTTAATCTATTGGGAATAAAGTGGGGGCACATAGGGAAGGGGGTATGTGACCTTAAAAACAAAATGGCTGACTGCGACAGGGGGGAAGGGGTGGGTGTTTACAAAATGTCTGACCTGGGGGAGGGGGAAGGGGGGTGGCCACGCCCTCCTGTCTTCTGATTGGTCGCATCAGAAGTCCCCTTATTACCTACTAATCAATATTATTACACATAATCTATATTCATCTATATATATTTTCTATTTTTGCATTATAGTATTTGCTCTTGTTGCCTGGCCTTCTGCTAGTGCTGATTGTTGTGCTTAATTTATATATAGATTAATGCTCATTGTTATTTGACGCAAATGTGTAAAACTAAAAGTTTAAATGGTGTTTACCGTGTATGAATAAATAAAGACCACCCGGGTTTTCGCCCCCCCACTTTTCATTGCCAATCGCCGCCGCTAGTAGGCCTACACGTGTCCGGTAAATTGGCCTAGAGTAAACCGTATGTACATTAATTGAGTTCGTGATTGTGAGTTAAATTATTTGGAGTGCCATTTTTTCATTTCTATTCTATTTTTCAATATGCTGCGTTTATGGTATTGTGATATTGTACGGTCATGTTTTAGTTATTTCTATTTTTTATCGACTAGTACATTATTAAACAATGTTCAGAAGGAATATTTATACCCTTGTTTTTCGGATAAATTCCGTGATTATTGTATAAGTATATACAGTTTTAGTTCAATTGTGTCAGTTCTCCCAACGCAGTTGAATTTTTTTCTTATAATAGGATCAAGTACTGTGTAAGTAGTTTACGTTTTTTCTCTTCTGCCTCTTAAGAATAAATTTCTTTAATTTTTTCTCTTTTCCTGACTATTTCCATCTTTCAGGAGCCCGTAGGCTACAGCCAAAATCATTAGACTAGCCCCACTTGAAACATGGTTGAATTTTTAAATTTAATAGACAAAAAGGTGTTTAGTTTTTACATAATTATAACTGTCCACAAAATAATTATGCAAGTTTTTCAGGGATGGGCGACAAGGGAAAGGGGGGATATATATATGATTTTGTGGAGAGGGGACGGGAAATCGGTTGCGGGGGGGCCCAATTGGAAAACGTTACGCCACTGGGCTTCACGGCATAGGGACTAGAGATTTAGTTGGATATCTTACCTTTTCTATGCGTAGTGTACAAAAGTACTTCTTGCCGATTATATTACAATAATTAATATTTATATAGATTCCATATCAGTGGCTCCCAACAAAATATTTTTAAGGACCTCCTCATCGGTCGAAATATTGTTCACCATCATAAGTTATTGAATTTCAGAGTATTGAACATTTTAGTAACTTACTACAATATTATAGTTTATACTGTATTAATTGACTGAAGGACTGTTTGAGGAAGGACACTTATTGCAATAGGGTGCTCTTGTAGAGTAATCTAGAGGCTTGCTGCATGAGTCTACAATCATTTGATTGGGAACCACTGTCTAGAAGTCTAGATAATTATACAATAATTGACTGTGCTAAGAATGTAACAGCATTGGACTTGTTTCACACGTAAATATATAGTCCGTTTTCGGTTCTAGTCATTGAGATAGGTATAAGTGAGTGGAGGGAATAGTGTGTATTTGCACTGTGTATGAATTTGCTTCACTTCCTAAATTTATGTTCTCGCGTAGAATGGAAGCGTATTTGTATGAAACAAGCCTTATGCTCGCTTTTCTAATAACAGCTATGAGTAAACACACACTAAACGTCACGAAGCATCAAACCTTTAATCAGCCAAAAAAGAGAAAAGTACGTTTTTTCTTGCGCGAGATCTACCAATCTCACAATACAGTAAACACTCAAGTATTTGTAGAATTGACTGGCAAAGAAACAACAAAAAATTCTCTTCAAATAAGTTTATTTAAAATCTAATTAATATTATAAGGTTGAGAATAATAGACTAACAAATTATGAGATTTTTGACACAACTATTGTCAATAATATATTTTTCAAAAATAAATGTTTTCAGCTATCTTATTTCTTTTTTTTAAGTCTTACATGAATCGTACATGTAGCTACCTACATTCGTGTAGATGTGAATGCACCTTTAGGCGATACGAGGTTCGCCGGGTCAGCTAGTCATTATACATTTAGTTCATTATACATTAGTGTTCATAGTATTCAATAGTATGATACTCCGAAGCAATTCAGAGAGCTTTTTATTTAATAGTCCATGATATGATTAGGAGGGTGTGGGGATAATTGTTCGGAGAGAGATTCTTGTGGGAATGTTTTTAATTCATTCAACCATAAGCTCTCCACTCCAGCACAGTTTGCATCTTGCAAAGCAATAAAACTATAAGAACAAGTTCATTGTGAGCGTGAGAGCCGCTTGATAAACTCATTCGCTTTAGTCAAACAAAAATTTCGAACCCGATCATTGTTTCTACTTAATTAAATTCAGGCCATGAAAGTGAAACAGCTTTTAGAACAATTCTCAAATTGACGAGAACAAATGATTTTTTGCACATTCAAGGCCTCTTTAACAACACATAGTCCAGCCGCTTCCGACTATGTTGTACTGCTCTGTACATTATATGAATCACTGCAAATTGGAGAACAAAGACAAATAATTTCGATTTTTATTTGTAGCCTAGGATAGTGCTTTGCAGTAGGCCTATGTCTACAGATGATTTTTTTTTTTTTTTTTTTTTTTTTTTTTTTGTAGATTACGTCTTGGAGACTCCAGTTAAGGAGTATAAGACAAGTCAGATCAACAATATTATACACTAGATAACATAATTACTTCAATTAGTTGAGGTGAGGCTTAATTTTGATGTGAAAGGAACTCTTGTACACTATAAAAAGCTTTATCAACTAAATATTTCTTCAATTGTTTTTTAAATATTTCTATATTTTCAAGACTCTTCAAAAACTGCGGTAGCTTGTTGTAGAATTTCCTACCAATATAACTAGGTTTTTGTTTGAATAAGCTACTATTGTGACTCACCAAATGATAATCTCCTCGGCTTCTTGTATTATAATCATGTACATCAAGATTTTGGTTAATATCATTCGTTTTTACATATAAAGTAGCTTCATACACATATAAGCAGGGTACAGTCAGGAGACCAAGTCTCTTGAACAACGGCCTACATGAATCTAATCTATTTACTCTTTCTATACACCTAACCGCTTTCTTTTGGATCTTAAACACCCTATCAAGATTTTGTTTTGATGAATTACCCCATACTAAGATAGCATACCTAATATGTGACAGTAAGAGCCCATGGTAAGCTGTAAAAAGTAACTTTTTGTCATTCAATCTAGCGAGCTGTCGCAGGACAAATACCCCAGATGAAATTTTACTACACATTTTCTCAATGTATGGAGTCCAGGTCAATCGTCTATCCAACGTAACTCCTAGAAATGCAATTTTTTCTTCCTGGTCTAATTGATTATCGTTTACAAACACGTTTATAGCCCTATCTTCATTTAAATTATGTTTGTTTTTGAATTGAAGGTATTGGCATTTTTTACTATTTATAGTTAATTTCAACTGATTTAAAAATTGGACAATGGACTGCACACCTATATGGGCACTTATTTCTAAATTATCTAGAATGGAATTGCTGAAAATGAGTGATGTATCATCAGCAAATAAGAGGGCTCTACCACTAATTAATTCTTTAGGTAAACGGTTGACATATAACAAAAAAGCAATGGACCTAGTATTGACCCCTGAGGCACTCCAGCTTGCACCTCTAATTTATTAGATTTATTCTTTACTATACTATTACCAACTACTGTAGTTAGTTCTACACATTGTTTTCTCCCAATAAGATATGATTCAAACCATTTCAGTTCAACCCCATTTACACCTACATTTTGCAGTATTTCCAATAAAGTTCTATGATTAACACAATCAAATGCCTTTGACAGATCTAAGAAGATTGCAGTAGCTTTATCACCTGAATCTATTATATCTATTAGTTTTTCAACTAGAGAAACTATGGCTGTTTTTGTTGATCTCCCTTTCTGGAAGCCATGCTGTTCATCACAGATAAAGTTAGCTTCTTGAAGGTGCAGAAGTAACCTATTTAGAACTACTCTTTCAAATATTTTACTTATTACATTTAAAATACTAATGGGCCTATAGTTTTCTACCTTTTCTCTATCACCACTTTTGAAGATTGGCAAGATCTTCCCCTCTTTTAAGTTATCTGGAAAAACACCTTGTTCTAATGAATGATTGATCAGATGAATCAAAGGGTCTAACAATTGATCTTTACATTCTTTCAGAATTTTACTGGATACCCCATCCATTCCTACAGTTTTCTTATTATTTAAACTATCAATGATATTTGACAACTCGTCTTGGCATACTGGGTGGAATTTTAATTCGTTCTGAATCCCCTCAGTATTCCTCATGTTTGCATCATTAATACCTGTATTAAGAGATTTTTGAAGATCCTTAGCAACCAGTTGATAATATCTGTTAAAGAAATTACACATGTCTACACTATCATCAATATATTTGTTATTTTCGTTAATTATTCTGGGGACAATAGTATAAGCATCTACATGAGCTACTCGCCTATTTTTGTTTATTACATCCCACACTGCTGTGTTAAAGTACACACTATTATTCAAAATTTCAGCTGTTTTCTTACATTTCGCTCTTTTCACTTCTCTTGTATAATGTTTCTTTAGAGCTTTGTAATTATCTTCACTTAACATATTTCTAGATAGTTTGAATTCATCATATGCATCTTTAACCCTATTTCTTTCTGCAAGGATATCATCAGTTATCCACTCTTCAATCTTGTCTAATTTGTTCTTTACAGGGACTTTTTTAACTGGACAACTCATAGTAATATGAAACCTTAAAATATTAATGAAACTATCATATTTGTCATTTAAACTATTGCTATTGTAAACCCTAATCCAGTTTTCTTGTAGCAGATTCTGCTTCAAACAATCGATATTCCCCTGTTCACATTGTTGAATTTCTTTCATTACTCTACTCTTTTTAATTGATTTATGACCTTGCAACCCCACCTCTAAGATTTGATAGTCATGATCAGATAGTTCCGAGCCGCCTAATCTTGTTTTAGAGTAAGCTATATTAGTAAGGATGTTATCAATTATTGTTTGTGATGTTCTTGTGACTCTGGTATATTCATGAACTTTTATTTCCAAGTTATTCATGCATATAATATCCTTTAAATCTTCTGTCATTTTATTCTGTGTTGCAAAGTCTGTATTGAAATCTCCCGCTATAATAACGTTTGTAAAACGAGTAGTAGTAATCTCTAAAAGCCTATTGAATAGTTCACAAAAATTGTTCCATTCCCCATTTGGTGACCTGTAAATACCTAACACCGCTACTTCGAAATTATTGTCGATTTTTACTCTCAAACCTGTAACTTCTAAATCCATTTCCACAGCAAATTTCTCTACATATTCTAAATTAAATGTTTGCATATTCTTAGCATTTTTAGTGAAGATAACTACTCCCCCACTTCGATGAGATGTCCTGCAATACGACGTTTTCAATGAATAGTTTGGAATATTAAGTTGTGACAATTCATCTTCTTTTAAACCATGCTCTGTGAAAATAGCTATATCAGGAGCCTCTTCTTTAAAAAATACTTCGATTCTATCTACTTTGTTACGAATGTATTGAATATTCTGATGGAACACAGTGAGTACCGGTACTTCCCTATCATCCCTTATTACTTTATCGTTGCTTTTGCATATTGAAGTAGATTTACTTAATCTCTTAGAATCTTGAGAGCCTATCAGATTGCTACAAGAGTTCCTTCCACTAATGCTATCCTGATTTTTTGATCGATTAACGTCTTTTAATACAATTGAAGATATGAATTTATCATCTGAAACTAGTTTCCCTTCCCGGTTTTGAGCCACTTTACTAAAAAAGGTTCGTTAGATGATTGTTTAGGAGAATTATTGACAGTAGATTGCAAACGACTTTCAATCAGCTCTGCCAGCCTATTACAAAATATTACTTTGCCAGATTGATTTAGATGTAGACCATGATTAGTGAAGTTTTGTTTTTTCAGCCTTTCATTTAGAAAACAAATCCCCAACTGCTTAGAATTCTTATTTTTTAGGCTGTTGATTGTATTATGAATTGATTTATTTGTTGACTTAATGGCTTCATTTAGCTCTGGCCTATCAAACCTATACGGAATTGTACTTATTATTACATTAGTTTTTTGGCTGAGTGGCACAATCTCTTTAATTTTTTCATTTATTTCAGGAAGATGTTTTAGATTAGGTTCATTTATATTGTTTGAGCCACCCAGTACTATTAGAAAATCATTTTTTCCAAAATCTTTAGTTTGTTCCTGTGCTGACTCTACGATAGCGTTTATAGGGGCACTTGGTTTGAAAAAGCTCTGAACTTCATACTTATTTTTTAATCTTTTATTTAGTAGGTCACTACAGTCTCGTCCATGACTGGATGTCAAGAGCAGTACTCTACCTTTCCTATCGTTATTTGCCCTTACTTTAGTTTTGGTTGCTGTTTGCAAAACCTGACTATACGTTTTTGTTTGACCATTTCTATTTATTTTTTCCCAATTTGATTTAGGTTCTACTTTTTTTGTATTGATCAGAGGTTCAGATCTTACATTAGCCAAGTTTATTTTTGATTTTAATATTTCGATTTCCTCTGACATAGACCTACATTGACTCGTGAGATTTAGTATTTCAGTTTTATGGTCTTCCTGCTGCAATTTTACAATAACTTCCAGAGATTTTATGTGATCCACTAACCCTATTCGTTCTTCCTCAGAATTTTTTAGTGATGTTTCTAATTTTGTTTTCAATTTGGTGTGATCACTCAATAGTTTAGCAACCTTTTCTTCTACATCTACAGTAGCTTTAAGAGCTGTTGGAGATTTTTTTGTTAATAATTTCTGAGATCGCGTAGCTACCTGAGTTTTAGTTAAACAATTGAATTTAGATGCCTTGTTTGGACTCATTTTCCTAGCTAAAAATTGTTTTCAATTGATTTTAGTTGAATGTTTAATGAAATATTACTTAATTTATTACAATTGCCAACTTGAGACTATTTAATTACAAGAAAATTTATCAATATCGGTACACCTAACCTCGAAAATAGAATTTGACTTTTTATTTAAATACTTTAACTTATATTAGACAAGTTAATGATGTAAATTATTAAGATATTATAAATACTAATAATAATAATAAACAAAAATACTACTTATCCATTCGAATTAATATTCTATGCTTCAAAATTTGCAGAGCCTATTCTGACAACGTATGCACAGTACCACAGTACCACAGGAGAAGTAAGCCTAGAATACACTAGGTGGACTGGAAAGTTACATAAAAAAACAGAGTTTCTTAGTTAAAGCATACATAATGATAAAAAATTAGTCTGTCCTTTCCCGAAAAAACAAAACTAATCTTTTTAAAAATCATTTATAAGCGGTTCCAGACTCAAGCGCGCGCATAATTGTTGGTTAAAATACTAAAACTTTCTGAAATTAAACTTTATTTATCTATTCAGCCATATTTCTCTGCAACAGTAATATTACAAAATAAGCAAAATTATCAGTATTTTTTACGAATAAGTCTTCTCAAAAAAGATAAAATGAGGAACATTTTTAAGGATGTTTACGAAAAAATTACTTTTTATCTGTGTTGGAGTGGATTTCATATTTCTGATTATTTGAACGAGATTTTGTGTGTTTAACCCTTCATCACCTGCAACGCCAGTTCGTATTGTTTTTGATGGATCGGCTAAGAGAGGTCACGTTTCGTTCAATCAAGTTATTCATTCTGGACCGAAGTTGTTGAACGATATTTGTGATGTCTTAGCAAGGTTCAGATTGCATTCGTTCGTTTTCACATGTGATGTGACACAAATGTATAGAGCTATTCCAGTTGTTGATGAGGAAGACGGTTCTTTTTTCATATTATTGTTACGGGTTCTACATCTAAAATAACGCTGGCAACACTTAAATTTTTCACTCGCACTTTATTAACACAAATAATCCACAACTCACACTGTTCAGTAATTTCTTACACAAAATAATGAAATTGGAAACAGATGAATCGATATTGTTCAACTGATAAAGAGTTTTCAATATTACTGTACAAAAATCAATCACTAAAAGTTAAAAGGCCGATCTAGTATTAAATAATAACTGTTCAATAATATTCAAAAAGAATCGTCTAGAAAGAACAATCAACTTACGTAGCACAAGTCCGTAATACAGTAATAAGTTAAAGAATTATCACTATAGAACTGTCAAAAGAATTACCAATACAGACAATGAAAGTTCATTACACGGTTTGTAATAGCGCCAACAGGATTGCAGAGACAAAAGTCTCTCTCTATTAATATAATTTTTCATAATTGAGATATCTTTCAATTTTTCTATCAACTTCTAAATAAACAGATAAGGACACCCGCACTTTCCACAATATTCGATAAGACTCCATTAATTTCCAATCAAACAACTATAAAATTCTACAAAGCAGTCAAGTAAACCAAGTAAACACCATGAAAGAGTCAAAAGAAGAGTAATTAATTGCTTAGACGCAGTAGCGTAGCGAAAATCTTTTCTTGGGGGGGTATCGAAGATTTGGGGGCCCCCAGGGGGTCTAGGGTGAATGGAATACCCCGCAGGTTGAGGGGGGTCCGGCCCCCCCCCCCCCCCGGGGAAAATTTTAATAAATAGTCCCTCTAAAGTCGTATTCCAAGAGATTGTAGACCCATGACTAGAAAAGCTTAAATCCATTCATTTTAGTCCTCATTATGAGAAATTTTTTGAATTTTCGATGTTGTGAGCTTGATTAGAGGCTTAAAAACAGTAACTTTATACAAGTATTTATAAAAATGAAGATTATAAACTGGGTAAAGTGAAAGCTTGAATTCAATAAATCATTGCTTTTATGAATCGTTTGCTTAAGAGCTTGAACCCACTTTTCGTATATTGTTAGTTCATTAATCAGTTTTGAACAAATTTTAATGTATAAAATCCAAAAAATATTACTTTTATAGAGCTAATTTAACATAGTGGTTTCAAATTATTATTACAATCAGGGCCACTCCGAGACATTCTAGTTGCCTGGGGCAGAGTTGTGGCTGGAGGCTCCTCACCCTAAACACCAATTTTTAATAATTGTAAATTATTAAATAATTTTATGCTAATTACATAATTTTATTATTAATGACTCGATTTCCCAACTAGCATTGAATATGTATTCCATCTATGCCTAGTTGCCTACTGTACTCAAAAAGATCTGTGTAACTAATTTGAATTCTTTTTTTAATTTAAAGATAAAATTCGAGTGTAGACCAACTGAAAACCATTCCTTGAAAAAGTTATGGAAGCTAGGGAGAAGGACAAGGCACCAGAGAGAGCAATAAACTTCTTTTCTTTTTTTTGTGTAATCTCTTGAATTCGCATCGAACTATTCACTAATACAGGAATATGTGAAATGTTTAGAAATATAAAAATATATCTCTTTACAAATATACCAACTGAAGAAAGTCTTAACAGAGCTGAAGAGATCATGGAAACTACATTTAATGATCCTATTATTAGAACTGAGCAGTTAGGATTGATGAAGTTATGTACTGAATATAACTATTTCAAGTTTGGCAATAAATTTTATGAACAGAAAGATGGGTTAGCGATGGGTTCACCCCTTTCACCCCTACTAGCTGAATTATTCATGGATAGCCTTGAACATAGAATTTTTGAAAATAATAATTTTAAGGATAGGATTGCTTATTGGTACAGATATGTAGATGATATTATTTGTTTGTGGAAGGGTAGTAATAGACAATTAGATAATTTCCTTAGCTATTTGAATCGTTTACACCATAAGATTAAATTCACCATAGAGTTAGAAGAGAATAGTGTTTTAAATTTTCTAGATTTAAGAATTGACCATAGCACCGGAACTCACAACTTCTCTATTTTTAGAAAAGTAACTCATACCGATGTAATCATACCTCATCACTCATGTCACCCAATATCGCACAAACTTGCAGCTTTAAATAGTATGATTTATAGAGCTTTAACCATTCCAATGAGCAATCATCACTTTGAAAAAGAGATTAGTACGATTAAACAGATAGCAATTACAAATGGATATGAGGAAATCATTGTCAATAAAATCTTAAATAAAATAAATATGAGACTAGCAGTCAGTGCTAGCATTACTGTAACTGAAACTGGGGAAAGGTCATGGATAAATGGTGCCTTACCTTGGCCCAGTTTCTGATAAATTAGGAAAACAACTGAAAAAAGAACGGTTTTGATGTAGCTTTTCAAACCAAACCAATTTTAAAGAGCTTATTTGGGCGTAGTAAAGACAAAATTGATATCTGGGATAAAAGAGGGTTTTATAAATTGAATTGCGGTGATTGTAATGCTTGTTATGTAGGTCAGACTGGTAGAAGTTTCAAATGTAGGGTAAATGAACATATCAGGGATTGGAAAACCCAAAAAGGAGATTCAAATTTTGCAGAACATCTCATTAATAATGGACACAAGTTCAAGGCTGAAGAAAATGTTGAATTTCTGCATATGATTGGCAAAGGCAGACAATTGAACATTTTAGAAGCTTTGGAGATAACTAAGTTGGTAAAAAACGATTCCATAACTAATTTAAATGAACAAATTTATTTTAACCAATTCAATTCAACTAACTTGCTTTCATTATAATTCCAGCCTATTTTTAAAAAGCAGTTCTTATGTGTATTTCTCAGTTGACCTTGATTGCACTTCAGTGAGCTTCTAATTTTTAAAAAAAATTTAATTTTAGTTTGATTAAATTCTAGCCTTATTACAATTTTTTGTTACTTTCTTGATTTTCACAGTGTTTAGTTATTGATTAGACTCGTATTTTTGCTTGTTACTCCACCCACCAGGGGGCGTGACTTGACAACCAATCACAACGTCCGATTAAGGTCAGCCTCTTTCCCTCTTAGCCGATAGTATCATTCCATGCACAGTATATATAAGGCTTCTCTGTACTTCAGTTTTCAGTTTGATTGAGATTGATAATGGTGTAACAACCGAAACTAGTTTCTCGAAGTTTTAATAAATGTGGTTGTGACAATTTCGTCTTATTATTCATTAATTTCAACTGATTTAAAAATTGAACAATGGACTGCACACCTATATGGGCACTTATTTCTAAATTATCTAGAATGGATTTGCTGAAAATGAGTGATATATCGTCAGCAAATAAGAGGGCTCTACCACTAATTAATTCTTTAGGTAAACGGTTGACATATAACAAAAAAAGCAATGGACCTAGTGTATTGACCCCTGAGGCACTCCAGCTTGCACCTCTAATTTATTAGATTCATTCTTTACTATACTATTACCAACTACTGTAGTTAATTCTACACATTGTTTTCTCCCAATAAGATATGATTCAAACCATTTCAGTTCAACCCCATTTACACCTACATTTTGCAGTATTTCCAATAAAGTTCTATGATTAACACAATCAAATGCCTTTGACAGATCTAAGAAGATTGCAGTAGCTTTATCACCTGAATCTATTATATCTATCAGTTTTTCATCTAGAGAAGCTATGGCTGTCTTTGTTGATCTCCCTTTCTGGAAGCCATGCTGTTCATCACAGATAAGGTTAGCTTCTTGAAGGTGCAGAAGTAACCTATTTAGAACTACTCTTTCAAATATTTTACTTATTACATTTAAAATACTAATGGGCCTATAGTTTTCCACCTTTTCTCTATCACCACTTTCGAAAATTGGCAAGATCTTCCCCTCTTTTAAATTATCTGGATAAACACCTTGTTCTAATGAATGATTGATCAGATGAATCAAAGGGTCTGACAATTGATCTTTACATTCTTTCAGAATTTCACTGGGTACCCCATCCATTCCTACATTTTTTTTATTATTTAAACTATCAATGATATTTGACAACTCGTCTTGGCATACTGGGCGGACTTTTAATTCGTTCTGAATCCCCTCAGTATTCCTCATGTTTGCATCACTAATACCTGTATTAAGAGATTTTTAAAGATTCTTAGCAACCTAAGATTCTTAGTTGATAATATCTGTTAAATAAATTACAAATGTCTACACTATCATCAATATATTTGTTATTTTCGTTAATTATTCTGGGGACACTAGTATAAGCATCTACATGAGCTACTTGCCTATTTTTGTTTATTACATCCACACTGCTGTGTTAAAGTACACACTATTATTCAAAATTTCAGCTTTTTTTCTACATTTCGCTCTTTTCACTTCTTTCGTATAGTTTTTCTTTAGAGCTTTGTAATTATCCTCACTTAACATATTTCTAGATAGTTTGAATTATCATATGCATCTTTAACCCTATTTCTTTCTGCAAGGATATCATCAGTTATCCACTCTTCAATTTTGTCTAATTTGTTTTTTACAGGGACTTTTTTAACTGGACAACTCATAGTAATATGAAACCTTAAAATATTAATGAAACTATCATATTTGTTATTTAAACTATTGCTTTTGTAAACCCTTCTCCAGTTTCATAGTAGCGGATACTGCTTCAAACAATCAATATTCCCCTGATCACATTGTTGAATTTCTTTCATTACTCTACTCTTTTTAATTGATTTATGACCTTGCAACCCCACTACTAAGATTTGATAGTCATGATCAGATAGTTCCGCGCCGCCTAATCTTGTTTTGGAGTAATCTATATTAGTATATAAGGATGTTATCAATTATTGTTTGTGATGTTCTTGTGGCTCTGGTATATTCATGAACTTTTATTTCCAAGTTATTCACGTATATAATATCCCTTAAATCTTCTGTCATTTTATTCTGTGTTGCAAAGTCTGTATTGAAATCTCTCGCTACAATAACGTTTGTAAAACGAGTAGTAGTAATCTCTAAAAGCCTATTGAATAGTTCACAAAAATTGTTTCATTCCCTATTTGGTGACCTATAAATACCTAACACCGCTACTTCGAAATTATTGTCGATTTTTACTTTCAACCCAGAAACTTCTAAATCCATTTCCACAGCAAATTTCTCTACATATTCTAAATTAAATGTTTGCATATTCTTAGCATTTTCTAGTGAAGATAGCTACTCCCCCACTTCGATGAGATGTCCTGCAATACGACGTTTTCAATGAATAGTTAGGAATATTAAGTTGTGACAATTCATCTTCTTTTAAACCATGCTCTGTGAAAATAGCTATATCAGAAGCCTCTTCTTTAAAAAATACTTCGATTCTATCTATTTTGTTACAAATGTATTGAATATTCTGATGGAACACAGTGAGTACCGGTACTTCCCTATCATTCCTTATTACTTTATTGTTGCTTTTGCACATTGAAGTAGATTTACTTAATCTCTTAGAATCTTGAGAGCCTATCAGATTGCTACAAGAGTTCCTTCCACTAATGCTATCCTGATTTTTTGATCGATTAACGTCTTTTAATACAATTGAAGATATGAATTTATCATTTGGAACTAGTTTCCCTTC
Source organism: Conomelus anceps (assembly GCA_948455865.1). Classification (NCBI taxonomy): domain Eukaryota; kingdom Metazoa; phylum Arthropoda; class Insecta; order Hemiptera; family Delphacidae; genus Conomelus; species Conomelus anceps. The sequence continues at coordinate 20,319,427 of OX418222.1, forward strand.
CTGGTTTTGAGCCACTTTACTAAAAAAGGTTTGTTGGATGATTGTTTAGGAGAATTATTGACAGTAGATTGCAAACGACTTTCAATCAGCTATGCCAGCCTATTACAAAATATTACTTTGCCAGATTGATTTAGATGTAGACCATGATTAGTGAAATTTTGTTTTTTCAGCCTTTTATTAAGAAAACAAATCCCCAATTCCTTAGAATTCTTATTTTTAGGCTGTTGATTGTATTATGAATTGATTTATTTGTTGACTGAATGGTTTCATTTAGCTCTGGCCTATCAAACCTATACGGAATTGTACTTATTATTGGGCCACCCAGTACTATTAGAAAATCGTTTCTACCAAAATCTTTAGTCTGTTCCTGTGCTGACTCTACGATTGCGTTTATAGGGGCACTTGGTTTGAAAAAGCTCTGAACTTCATACTTATTTTTTAATCTTTTATTTAGTAGGTCACTACAGTCTCGTCCATGACTGGATGTCAAGAGCAGTACTCTACCTTTCCTATCGTTATTTGCCCTTACTTTAGTTTTGGTTGCTGTTTGCAAAACCTGACTATACGTTTTTGTTTGACCATTTCTATTAATTTTTTCCCCATTTGATTTAGGTTCTACTTTTTTTGTATTGATCAGAGGTTCAGATCTTACATTAGCCAAGTATATTCTTGATTTTAATATTTCGATTTCCTCTGACATAGACCTACATTGACTCGTGAGATTTAGTATTTCAGTTTTATGGTCTTCCTGCTGCAATTTTACAATAACTTCCAGAGATTTTATGTGATCCACTCACCCTATTGAATGAATGAATGAATGAATCGGTTTATTATTTGAATAAGGGTAGAACTATCAAGCTCTTTTCACACCCAAATCCACAGAATACATACTAATGTTATAAGCTAGAACAAAATAAACTAAAAAATAGATACATGAAATACATCCTCGTTTTTAACATACATATAAATAAATGCAAGTCACGCCTCATCAATTTGGCGAGGAATAATTATTTAAGCTAAAAACAATTGTCGTTTGATAAAGACATGTTGAAAAGCAAAACTAGAGAAATTGAACCACACATCCAATCTAGACTACAACGAAATATAATTTTAACAATAATTGAGAATACTAAATTAAGAAAAAAACCTAACAATAATAAATCAATCCGCATAACGTGATCTCAAAAGGATGTTTTAAAAGAATCAACTGTCGACTTTTCTTTTATAGTTGAGGGGAGTTTGTTTCATGCGGGAACTGCGGAGGCCAAAAATGATTTATTGAACATTGAAGTTCTGTGTTTTGGTACTTGTAAAGTATGATCCCCTCCTCTTGTAACCCTTCCATGTATATTACTCATGAAAGTAATTGATTCCGCTAGGTAACTTGGGATATTAAATTTCAATATTTTAAAGAGTAAACAACAGATCAAGTACTCTCTTCTTTGTTCAATTTTCATCAAATTTATAGATTTAATAAATTCTGTGACATGATCGTCAAACTTTAAATCAAATATGAATCTTATGCAGTTGTTAAAAACCACCTGTAGTCTGTATGAAAGACCATGTGGAATGTCACAATAAACTGGAGCGCAATAATCAATTATTGGAATTATCAGCGATTTTATCAGAAGAATGCGAACTTGACGGGGAATAAACTGTTTTCGTCTATTAATCTGGTATAAAGTACCATTCACTCTTCTAGACACGTTCATAACATGGTCGTTCCATGAGAGAGAAGAATTGAATAAAACTCCCAGGTTTCTTGCTACTTCACTATACTCTAAATATTCATCCTGAATTTTTATCTTGGGCAGCGCCATTCTATCCATGGATCTGAGTAATCTAGGGTAGCCTATAAAAAGACACTGAGATTTTTTTGCATTTATAACTAGGCCATGTTGTTTGCATCAATTTTCCACACGCCCGATGTCTTCATTTATTTTTGCTACCGATTCAGTAACCTTATTAGTTCCCGAGTGTATGTAAATTTTCAAATCGTCTGCATATAGGTGATAATTAGTTGCTAGTAGATTTTTCGATATATCAAGGAGGAAAATAGTGAAAATTAGAGGCGATAAACTAGAGCCTTGGGGGGTACCAGCTGTAACATTTGCCCAAGAAGATGTTCCCTCTTCCAATACGATTCTCTGTTTCCTTCCTGATAAATAATTATGAAACCAGTTTACAGAATTTTCTGAAAAATTAAGAAATTTTAATTTTGAAATAAAAATGTCATGTCTTATAGAGACGAAAGCTTTTGAAAAATCTATTAGACATAATAATGTGGTCTTTTGATTGTCCATAGCTGTTCGAATATCATCGGACACTTTGATAAGAGCTGTACATGTACTGTGTCCCGGTCTAAAGCCTGACTGATATTTATCAAATAGATTATTATCATTCAAAAACTGTGCTACTTGTTTTTGTACTAGGTATTCAAGGGCTTTTGAAAGAGTACATAATAAACTAATAGGACGAAAATCTTTAAGCACTGATGGATTGGAGGTCTTTGGTATGGGTTTAATTATTGCATCTTTCCATATCAAAGCAAATGATCCTGTAGAGATTGAAAAATTAAAAATATGCAAGATAACAGGATAGACTGTCTCAAAAATATTTAATAAAATTTTACCCGAGAATCCATCCGTACCTTTTGCTGTATCAGAAATGTGATTAAGTGCTTTCCAGACGTCATCTTTCAAAATTTCTGTGAACATGAAAGAAGGGAGTTCATTCTACGGTTAGAGTTATAAAAATTTAGACCATATAGAATGTCAGCATTATTAGAATCTTTAGTTTGAGAGAGGAAAAACTCATTCAATTTGTCAAGATCTACTGGCACTTTAGCGTTACAATTTTTTCTTTGTGGAATAGATTTAAATTTTCGACAATTAGCCCAAACATCATTTATATTATTTTGATTATTGAACGTTGAGTGGAAATATATGAGTTTTGCATTTCTTACTTCCTGTCTTGTTTTATTTCTTAATTGTTTATACAAATTCCAGTTGGCCTCTCTTCTATACATTCGATGATTACGTTTAACTCTATCTCTTCTTTTCATTAGGTTTTTTATATAATCATTCAACCATGGTGCTGGTGGATATTTAGCTACAACGGTCTTTATGGGGGCATAAAAGTTGTATAAATTAATAATCTGGGTATTTAAATAATCCACTTTCTTATTTATATCTGTTAGATTATATATAGGGGTCCAATCTATTTCTTTTGCACTATCTATAAGGTGATTAATATTCAGATTTTTAAAATCTCGGTAAATTATCGTTTTCTTTTGTTGCTTTGCTGTATTGAGACATAAAGTTAAAAAGATAAGGTCATGTTGACAGATATCCGGTACAGAAAACTGCCCAAAATATGAGATTAAACTCTCATCATTTGTTATGATTAAATCAAGTGTATTATCAGATGTTGCAGTATGAAAGGTTGGTTTGAGGGGCAATAAGCCACAGTTAAGGAAACTAACCATATCAAATAATCTCTTCTTATCGTAATTATTATACTCCAATGGAGTATTGAAATCGCCTAATATTAGAACGGTTGTATTGAAGATAAGAGAAGATAGTGCGGCTTCAACCTCAGACATGAATCCCACTTTGGGTGGTCTGTAAACACAGCCGACTAAAAATTTACTTTGCCCGGCTCCAATTTCCAATAAAATAAATTCAGGTTTATTCGGGCAACCATCATCAGAAATTAAAATCTCTTTTACAGCAAAACACTCTTTCACATATATACCAACGACTCCCCTTCCCTTAAACGTACGATCCCAGGTAGCAAAAAAAACTTGAGGAAAGCTTTCTGAAAACTTTCCGTGACAGCTTGGAACACTTGCCCCAAGTTTGCCATGGCAAACAAGCAAACTTTTGGAAAGTTTTAGGAAAGCTTTCTAGTTCCCAGTTGAAACACTTGACACAAGCTTTCCTTAACAGTTTAAAAAAAACTTGAACAAAAGGCCTTTACCAAGCTTACTGGGTAAGCTTACAGAACACTTAAATTAAACACTTTTGAAAAGCTTTCCTCAAAAGTTTAAAAAACACTTGAACAAAACGCCTTTACCAAGCTTACTGGGTAAGCTTACAGAACACTTAAAATAAACATGACAAACTTAGCCACATTTGCTTTGACCAAACTAGCCTGAAGTCTATTATTTTGTTAAAATTAGCCATTAAAAAAGCTGCAATTTTTTTAATAACTAATATACAAGCATTTCATTACAAATAAATGTAATTGCAATTTGTTTGCTTAATGAACAAACAAGTTGTGATTACATTTCAGTTATGAACTAAAATGAATAAATAAGGGCAGAAAATAAAAATATGGAGTTGAGTTAGAATAACTCAGGAGTTAGAAAATAGTATAGTTTATTTATTTAAAATAGTAATAATAGTTTATTTTTATGTTAACATTTCATTCATGTGAACGTATGGTAATGGATCAGTTTTTAGTGGAGATCCTCTTGCGACGCCTGCCTCCTTTGCCTGGAAACAAAATATTCCTTATTATTTATTTATTTATTACAATGTAATAATAATAATAAGCGTATGGCTTTTAATGGTGGGGAGACCCTTACGGGTAGTTCCACCTCGCCGTTTGAGCCATGTTACGGGGAACATGGTGGACCTACTGTTTTAGGTGGGTTCCGAACCACCGGGTAAGTAATAATAAAGCTTGTAACATCAAGTCATTGAAGCACGGTCACCCATCCAAGCGCAGTCTTGAGCGGTCGTGACTGAACATCACGATCACTTGAATACCACGCTCACCGCATGACCAATCACTACCCTTATTACAATGTAAATATATCTGGTATTTAAAAAGAGCAGTTTGCCCACAGTTTAAATGCATTAGAGAACTACCACTAAACTTTTAAAAACATACTAAGCAGATAATAATTATTATAAAAGTTAGTAGTCTGGTTTTGTTTATTTTTAGTGTCAAAAACAAAGAAGTGCTGCTCTCTCGTTAATCTAGTTTATTCTACTTAGTATGCTTGTTATTGAACTAATGTTTTATTTTTTATAAAAGTACCCCTTCCGCCGTCACCCATCAATCAGCAGTATTGGCTGTGCGAGGAGAAACTTTGGGCCAACGGTATTGTCTTTAACCTTGTCCAAAATTCTCTACTATGACTAAAATAAAAACAGCTGTATCTTGTTGTCCAAAATCAATAAATCAACCTTTTTTTATAGCCTGGCATTGAACTCAGCACAAACATTACTGCAACAGCACTAGGTATGCAAGACTTTCAATAATATGTTTCAGAAGTTCAAATGTCCACTTTGACAAAATTACAGACTGAAGTAAAAACATTTGCTTTGGACATCTAGCAACATTAAAAATAATTCTAAAATGACCTTAAGTCGTAATTAAGTTGGAGAATTTTTCACTTTGGACAATGCCTTGCTCAGCGACTGCCGTTTCCGACTGATATCTAGCTCATTGACTGCCATTTCTGACAGAGCTATAGCATAGAGGTTGTCATTTGTAGTCGATATGAAGCATACCTATTGTCATTCCTGGTCAAGATAAAGGAAATAAATGAATGTCACCAGCCAAATTATGCTGTGTGATTGTCAAATACTCCCCACAGATATACTTTGTGATCGCCACTTACAGTTGCAATTACACAAAATGTGATTGCCAAATACACCTGATTTGAATGCAATCGTCAATAAAGAAATTATTTTTTATGATAAAATGTGTTCAGGATGGTGCTACTCTGTTATATTTATACTTATACATTGTATGAATTTGAAGGCATCAACCTCAGTCACATAATAGTTATTTATGTATTAAGAGCGTAATGTATTAACATTTACCGCTCGCCAAGCAATAAAGAGGAATTTTAAAATCAGTTTTCAGTACGTAAATAACTAGTTTACGAGCAGTTTCAGGAAAAATATTGCATGTCTTAAATTGAATTTTAACCTTTTTTGGCAGATCAGGGTCACAGTCTACTTTTGGACATTGTTTTAACTTATTTAAGAGACACATTAATGAGACATTGTAGTTGTGCTAATAACTGTTTAATGTATCCAAAATCCATCTAATCTACAAGTGTGTGTGTGTGCGCTGTTCACACTCAGCGCCACTGCCATCTACATCAATACATATATATAACATCTCCCCCTCATACAGAATTACAAAATTAAAAATAAACTTATGAATAAAATTATAGCAATACAAAAAGCTTACACTAAACCTTACACAAAACTAATCTAGGTGACATACTGGACAGCATATTCATCAAATCGTCTTGGTCTTCTGCGCTCTCTTTGACCTCTACCATAATTGTTATTGTCCCTCTCTATTATTTCATTCTCTTCATTATTTCTTTCAACACCCTGTTCCCCTGTTGTGTACTCATTTATTACATTATTTCTATAATCATCATCACCATCACCTATGTGACCTATATACCCTTTAAAACTTTGACTTGGCCCATGTCTGGAATGTCTGATGTGATATGAATTGCGTCTGTACGATCTACCATCGCCATCTTCTACCCTATAAGATCTGAAATTATTCTCCCTATCTATAACTCTACCGTGCTTCCAACTGCTACAATTACCATCTTTGAATATGACATTAACCCCTTGATTAAAATCCTTCCTATCCCTAGCGCCTACATCATAGTAATGTTTAGCTGTCTGCTGCTTGAACTTCAATTTATCCTGTATCATTTTATAATCCATATTAGTAGAGTGCAGAGTGCTACATAAAACAGGTAATTTTGTCTTGACCCTCCTACTCATGAGTATTTGAGCTGGTGAAAAGCCAATACCCTCAATTGGAGTGTTTCTATAGTTGAGTAATGCTAACTGGATGTCTTTATTCTTTTTTAACAGGGTTTTAGCTATCTTTACTCCAGCTTCAGCCCGCCCATTTGACTTGGGGTAATAAGGACTCGATGTTTTCACAACAAATCCCCAATCTTTGGCAAAACCCTGAAATTCGGTGGACAAAAATGGCATATTGTCTGATACAAACTCATTAGGGACTCCATGAGTGGAAAATATCTCCTTAAGAGCCGCAATAACAGCTGCAGCTGTTTTATACTTGATTTGCTTCACCTCCAACCACATAGAGAAATAATCACTTAGTACTAAATAACTTAAATTATTAAATTCGCAAATATCTGCAGCTACTATACAGAATGGGGTATCAGGGATATCTCTTAAAAGCATTGGCTCTTTGACATTGGCTGGCCTGTACTTTTCACACAACTCACAGTTCAACACAAAATTTTCAATATCCTTTGTCATACCTGGCCAATAATAGATTTGTCGTGCCCTAGCACTTGTCTTGGTCACACCCAAATGACTCTCATGTAACAGAACGAGAGTTTTAGACCTCAACTTAGTTGGAACAACTAACCTACTGTTGAAAAATAGCAAATCATCAATAACACTAAGTTCATTCTTAATTCTATAATAAAAAATTACATCATCAGATAACTGTCTACCACTCACTGGCCAACCATCTTTTACATTATTTCTGACTACAGACAGTATAGGATCGGAATCTGTGGCCGCTTTGAAAATTTTTCTATCAGAGTCACTGATACTAATGCACTGTGTAATACCATGAACAACTTCAAGCAGGGTTTCGTCATCTTGTACAGGATCACACAAATACGCTCTAGACAAAGTGTCAGCCACAAGCAAATCTTTACCTGGAATATATGTTACATCTAAGTTATACTTCAATAACTTTAACTTCATTCTTTGTAGTCTGGCAGACCCAATACTACTGATATTTTTATTATTCAAAATCGAAATAAGGGGTTTGTGGTCAGTGAAAATTTGAATTTTAGGTCTGCCATAAATATATTCATGATATTTCTTACAGGCCTCAACAATGCTTAGCAATTCCTTTTCAGTCTGAGAGTAATTCTTTTCACAATCTGTTAGCCTACGAGATGCATAACACACTGGCCTACCTTTCTGCAACAGACAGCTACCTAAACCATCCTTAGATGCATCACACTGAATACTAATATCTAACGTCTCATCAAAATTTGCCAAGACTGGTGCTGTTGTCAAGACATGCTTGATTTTGTTCAACTCATCCGTATGACATGGTAACCACAAAAATTCAACTCCACCTTTGAGCAACTGCCTAAGGTTGGCAGAGAGATTAGATAAATTAGGTATAAAACTACGACAGTAATTCACCATACCCAAAATTCTTTGTAAACCCTCTTTGGTTGTGGGGGGTTCCAACCTTAAAACAGCCTCAATTCTAGATGGGTCAGGACTTAAACCTTGTTCGGTGAAAATGTGTCCAAGAAACTTGACTTTTTTTAACTTATATTGCAGTTTAGACCTATTAAACTTAACATTCAACAATCTTGCTCTTTTAATAAGTTCATCAACTATTCTATCATGCTCCTCTTCTGTTTCTGCTGCAACTAAAATGTCATCAAAGTAAACTACAACACCCTCAATATCCCCAAAATTCTTTGTGTTAATTCTCTGGAAATATTCTGGTGCTACATTTATGCCAAATGGTAAACGCAAAAATTTGTATAAAGTTCCAAATGGAGTACTGAAAGTACATAATTTTGCAGATTCTGGACACAACTTTACATGATAAAAACCATCAGCAAGATCAAATACACTAAATATTTTTTTTTCTTTTAAATTAGCAGTCACCTCAGACAAAGTAGGAATGACATAATTCTGCATTTGTATACATTTGTTCAAATCACGAGGGTCCAAACACACCCTCAAACTCCCATCTGGCTTTTCAACAATAACTAAGTTGCTTACCCAACCTGCCTCAGGTTCACTAACTTTTTGAATAATTCCTGATTGCTCAAGCCGATCAAGTTTATTTTTTAATCTATCTTTAATTGCCAATGGTACTCTTCGTGGTGGCCTACTAACAGGCACACTATTTTCTTTCAACCTAATAGTCAATTTGTCCTTGAACTCTCCAACCCCAGTGAAAACATCAACATTTTCAGTCACAAATTTCTCTTGATCTACTGAACTAACAGTTTGAATTTGATGTACTTTTCTGTTTATTAATTCCAGCTCCAAGCAAGCATTTAGACTTAAAATGGGTTTAGCTACAATATCAACAATAACAAAATTCAAAACCTTACTTATCTTATTTGCAGTGCAATTTAACCTTATACAGCCAATGGGCTTAACCTTAAATCCCCCATAACACTCCAAAGTGATACTAGTTGGCACAGCATTTGCTAGTTTTTCAGGAAAATTATCAATGATGTATTTTGGCAGAACATTTACTTCACTGCCTGTATCAAGTTTAAAAACTACATTAATTTTAAGTTCATCAATTTTAACTGTTTGAAACCATACTCTATTACTGTCTTTGGAGATTGCATTAACATGACAAATAACGTCACTGTCCAGGTTACCATCCTCTAATATGTTAATACTGTCCATAAAAAATTCATTGTTTGCACCTGGAGTTTCTTCCACTGTTTCTATTTTCTTTTGAAAACATTTATTGGAAAAGTGATTGGGCTTACCGCATTTGTAACAAGACTTACCAATGGCCGGGCACTTCTTGTTAATATGAATACCTCCACACCTTGAGCATCGAACCTGTTGTTCTTTGTGAGACATTGACTCCGTCATAGTTTTTTCCTTGATATTAAACGATTTCCGCCATGGCTGAACATTCCTTGAAATCGAATCAATGTTCTGTTTTCCCTGCAAGTCTTTGATCTGTTGTTTGGTTACCTCATAATTTTTGCACAGTTCAATAGCTTTATCTAATGTTAACTCCGACACACTCAAAAGTTTTTCTTGTACTTCTATTCTGTTTACACCAAGAACCAGTCTATCACGAATAATTTTTTCCCACTGATCCCCAAAGTTACATGTTTTGACAAGTTTCTTTAAGTCCTCTATAAATAGCTGAATAGGTTCCGTTTCACCTTGAACCCTTTTATAAAACAAAAACCGTTCATAAACTTCATTTTTTCGTGGTACTAGGTATGTTTCAAATTCTTGAATCACAAGGTCATATTTCACTTCGTCGTCTTCCTGTAACCGAAAATTGTTGTAGATTTCCAATCCATCTTCACCGATAATATTGAGTAAAATAGCAACTTTAACAGGGTCTTTTTCTGCAATCTTACCACTAGCCAAAAGATAAATTTCAAATGTTTGTCGAAATTTTTTCCAATTAGAAACTACATCGCCGTCCAAGGCCAATGGAGCAGGCAAACGAACCTCCATCACGATACTGGTACACGAATATCACGACAGACGACGACAACAACGGATATCAACTTCCAAATTGTTTTCACTAGATTTATTGTAAAAACACAAACTGATTTATCCCGTCGCCATGTTTTAACTTATTTAAGAGACACATTAATGAGACATTGTAGTTGTGCTAATAACTGTTTAATGTATCCAAAATCCATCTAATCTACAAGTGTGTGTGTGTGCGCTGTTCACACTCAGCGCCACTGCCATCTACATCAATACATATATATAACAGACATCATGTCATGTTTCCATGAATAATTATAATATATTTTCTACAAAAAGAGAGATACCGTACCTATATATTAGGGCAATGAAATTAGTGTATCAAAAGAGTAGATATATCGAAATTGTCTTCATTCAAGGATTAGGCAATAATATACTCTTGTTCCAACTTGAAACATTTTCCCAGAGTAGATATATTTACCACATAAAAACAGCTGTTGAGAGCCTGTCTACTTTGAATTTGCTTCTCATAGCTACTACCGTATCTAACAGTGTAGCCAACATCAAAGTACAATAGTATTGTGGCCAAAGCTGACATTTAACCGCGCAGGCTGCCAACATATCACTTCAGATGAGATGTATTGTATTTTCTGTGAACTATTTTGATGAAATTTTATTCAATAATTATTGGTAAACCTCAATTTTAATTTTGTGTTGCAGTACAATTTATTGTCTTTGAAATTCCATAGTATGGGGGGGGGGGGAACTCTGGAAGTTTCATTTTTTCTATAATTCAGCTTGGCATGACCATCTCCTGTAGCACTGTCAGTCTGTAATGTTTATATATTTGCTACTCGCTTAGCTAGTAACTATTCCAATTTAATCGACCATTTACTCTTGATAGAAAGGCATAATGCACTAGATCGAAGAAATCAGATAAATAGGGCCTTATAGCCGTACAAGATAGGAAGAAACAGCTGGAGTGTGGCAAAAGTTTTTCCGTTGACTTACATATATATATTATATGCATAGATATTGTCATCACATTACGCAATACCTATCTCAAATATTATCCAGCTGATTTTTCCTATCTAGTACGGTAAAGAGGCACTCTACATATGTGACAATCTATGGGAAGTAACTTTTGTATGTAACAAAAAATATATTATATAACAATGATATGTAACAAAGATAATGAAGAGAACCTATACTTGTTTCGCCTCAAAAAGGATGAAGGAGTAGGCCAATTTCATTGGCAAACGAATTTGATACGGTATGTATAAAGGTTCCAAGAAAATGTGTTTAAAATTTGAAGTTGATTGGTCAACATACAAACTCACAAACATACAGAAAAGGCCAAGCGCCTTGAGTCAAAACTAAGAGAACTCGCTATATACACTCGTTCAAATATTTTGTAATAAAAATATAGCATCAATCAAGTTACCTCTTCTGAATCCTGGGGGTGACTTGTTGTAACCAAGTTTTTATTGTGTTTTTCATAACATCGTTCGATATTTCCTTATGTCGCCTCCTTACAGCTTCTGTTAAAACATAAATCTGGATGAGACTTCATTTAAAGAAAAAAAGGAGGAAAAGGGCCATGCTCAAATGACATTTGGGAAGGTTGGGATAACGTTTATTGTATGTATGTCAGTGGTGAGGCGAGGCTTTTTACATAATCATTTATGCAGAGAGATTTATCAGCGTATCCAATCTCCACTTGAAAAATGAATCATCTTTCATTGATATTCACCTTAAAATACTCCATACTGGAGGCTTACCTACTAATTAACTGAATATCTGTTCTAATTTAAAGTAGACATTTTCAATATAAATACCACCATTGCAGCAGACCTGCATACTCGGCGAATTTTAAACGGTTCAAAACAAGTTTTTGTCAACCTAACATAGCAGTAAATTTCATTTTTATCTTTCATTCATATAATACTCCATACTGGAGGCTTACCTACTAATCAACTGAAAATCTGTTCTAATTTAAAGTAGACATTTTCAATATAAATACCCCTGGATTTCTTGTTCCATGACGAACTGCGTTGTTAATATTAACTTTTCATGTGAAATTTAACGACTTGCAGTCAAATATTCATTAAGAATAAGTATAACTTACTTAATCTGTAGGCCGAGCGCTTTCGAATCTTCGAGATCCATCTTCAGAGGCCTCTGAAGATGGATCTCAAAGATTCGAAAGCGCTCGGCCTACAGATAAAGTAAGTTATACTTATTCTTAATGAATATTTGACTGCAAGTCGTTAAATTTCACATGAAAAGTTAATAAATACCCCCATTTCAGCAGAACTGCATACTCAAAACATCAACCTAACATAGCAGTAAATTTCATTTTTTTAATTTTCTCCATAAAAACATGAGGAGCATGAGTATGCAGGTTTGCTGCAGCAGGTATGTGAAAATTGGGACGTTTTAAATCAATATACAGAAAAGCTAAACTAGAAGAAAAGCCATATAATAAGTTCTGTCAAGATAAGCCTCACCACTGATGTAGGCCTTCATCTTTCTTGACAATTTGAAAGAGAAGGCTGAATTGGATTGTGACTTATTTAAGCTATAATGATTATGGTAATAATGTTGTGTTCGTTAATTATGTAGTGGGATGTGACTACGGTAAACTTATTCAATAAAGTCTGCCTATTTGCTCTTAGACCCAACTATTTAGCATTATACTACATTACTAAAGGGTAAGAAGGGTTTTTAATGACAAACAAAGCATTTAAGAGATGTTTAGCCCCATAGAAGTTGAGAAATAATGTGTCTTTTAGAACGAAATTGAAAAGGCGAACAGCTTATGATTTCAGCAACCAAACTGTTCAAGCTAAAAACGAAGAATAAAGTTTGGTTTAAATTTATCAATAAATATTTGAGATATTCAAGTAAATCCTTCAAAATTGCAACTGTAGCATGGTGAGTTAGATACCGGTTTTCTATGAGTTGCATGGGTTTAGTAAAAGATTTGTCTTAAAATTATCTTTCAAATTAACTCACCAAAAATTAAGCCGCACATCTTGGTGTCTAAGAATTTCCTCTTTGTTGGGAAATTCCCCATTTTTTTCCCCGTGAGGGAAAAATTCTCCGCCATATCATCTTTTAGCAAATGCTTTAAAATGCTGAGTGTTAAGGCATATGCATCGCACCCACCTACTGCAGACATTGATTTAACCTGGAAATAGTACAAATCAATACTAAAGAATCAGTAGATCAAATTATTTTTTTTTTTAAATCATCAGAACTTTTGCTAAACAAATTCATTTAAATGAAACAAACCACCAAAATTACTTTTCAACATAAAAGTAAAAAACGATACTACTGAAGGATCAATATAGTGCTATTTGGTAACACTGAAGTGAACGCTAATCACAAGTGACAGCAAATTTCCAATGATTGTTCACTCCAGAACCAACTATGATTGGTAGCTTATTACATTCTATACATATTCAAAAAACATGTTTTTTATAGTTTTCAACAGCATGAATCTTTAAATTTCTACATTAACATTGACCTATTACCCTACCTACGCTCGCGATATTATACTGTATTGTGTATTCATTTAATTACCGCCAGCAATATATTATAAGATCTGTAAGATGGGGTGGCAGTATTCTTGACACAACAACCTCTCTACAACGATTTTTTTCTCAGGATAATCGACTTCGTTATACAGTGGTTCAACTGTAGTTAAAAAGTTTAGTGAATAATATAAATAGTGTACCGTATATAGTAAAATGTAGAATGTAGTAATAGTATAACTGTATTTATTTTTCAACAAGACAAGGTCAGAGATCTTTGCAATTACATCGAAAACGGAATGTCAATATTTTTTTCAAACTTCTTATATCATGAACTTTCATTTACATCAGTAGTAATGGGATAAATACTACATACAAATCTTAACAGAAAAAAATCTTTATAACTTGTCATTAGTTGAAAACCCTTAAAGTTTTATCCAATATGTAAATCAAACTCAAAATAAATATTTTTCAATGTTTCTAGACATAATAAGAATAATAATAATAATAAGCGTATGGCTTTTAATGGTGGGGAGACCCTTACGGGTAGTTCCACCTCGCCGTTTGAGCCATGTTACGGGGAACATGGTGGACCTACTATTTTAGGTGGGTTCCGAACCACCGGGTAAGTAATAATAATAAACTTACCACCGGGTAAGTGATAATAAAGCTTGTAACATCAAGTCATTGAAGCACGGTTACCCATCCAAGCGCAATCTTGAGCGGTCGTGACTGAACATCACGATCACTTGAACACCACGCTCACCGCATGACCAATCACCACCCACATAATAGACATAATACACATTTGTAAAAAATAGAAAGAATTATTTTTTAAATTTCCTCAACATCAGCCTTGAATATTTTTTAAAAAGTGTCGTAAAATTTACGAATGCTTACCGATAGTGTAGCCTAATTCCAACAAGCTTACCGTTATAGGGTAATTAGTTTCAGTATTTCCTTGTTTCGAGTAACCAAACTGATAAAAATATGGTTGAGTACGATATCAATCAATCAATCAACAAATTTATAGTACCTAAATCAAAGTTCAACTATTGGTAAACTTAGACCATTCTGATTTTATTTTGTTCAAGATCAGGTGTTTAAAATACAATTCAATCTTCAGCTATATGGGAATGAGCGGTAAAGGTTCAGATGTGGAACTTGTATCCAGTGGAAATATTGAATGAGATGAATTAAAAAACTCTTCTTAAAAGCTAAAGCACCCTCAATAACCAAACCTATGTGTAGAGTGTGGACCTGGACAAGGCTGAAAGTTTACCGTATTGGGTACCGGTAGTTACCAAATTAATTTTGACCAAAGGAATGTCTTTTTGAAAGACATAACATTTGAAAAATAGGCTTCTTTCGAAAAGATAACAAATTGGAAATAGTTTAAAACATTATGAGCAAGAATCTAAGTCAAAGGCGTGTGGAATTTAGTATAGGAACGGTGCTTTCTTACATTATTACATATAAGGGCTGGCTTATATTAAAAAGTTGATAAAATTATACAAAACTCACTTACCTGATAGAAGTTGGCGAAAATAACTTTGAAGATAAACAGTTTTATGACTAAAACAATGTATTGAGTGTATAGGCCTACGAGTATTTCAAATACATAAACAACGACAGCTCAACAACCACAAGCTACAACACAATGGCGCGAATGGACTGAAACAGTGTTATGACTGTTATGAGTGTAAACGAGTAAGTTTATACCAAACAAAAACCAACAACAGTTCCACATTTCTATTTCAAAATGGCACGAATCGACGAATGTGACGAACGAAAAGTGTGTGACGTTGGTTACTTTCTAGCGGAGAATCGGGAGAGTTTCTTCTAAGATCCTTAAAAACTGTCTGCTAGCTTGTCCCAGCTCTATAAATGGCAAGTGTTCGACGACAAGCTATCCACAAACTAGTGGCAGACTTTTTATGGCATACTTTCCGAGGAATGCTTACCTCACGTGTTTGGCAAGTTTGGTTAAAAAAGTTTTTCCTGCCAAACGAAGGGCAATGCTTTCTGTAAGCTTACTTGCTACCTGGGATCGTTTCTATAGAAGTTATAGCCTGGGATAAGTACGATATTTGTCGGAATTTCAGGTTTAAGCCATGTTTCACTTACTGCTACGATGTCAATGAAACCATTTTTAAATAATTCATTCACTAGATCGAAATGTACACTAAGATTCTCTGCATTGATATGGCATACCTTGAGATCACGTCTCACATTACATAATAAAGTTGGTAGAATATTGTAAACAAAAACATTGTCATCTCTATCAATATTCAACCGTTTAGATTCCAAATTATTAAAGATAGGGCAATAATTATTCCTGTCTACCGAAATCAAATCCTCATTAATCGGCATCACAAAAAGGACAAATAGGAAAAATTATGTCAGAAAAAATATACAGACAAATGATACACAACAAAATATATGTATACAATATGGTGAAACTTTAAAGTCTAATTACTAAATAATAACCTACCAATAGAGATACGCTTTGAGTAAAAAATAAATTCATATCAGATAGAGTAAATAATCCCAAGATAATAACATCATATTTCAATAGAGAATACACAAAAGAATATAAATATTGTAAAGAGAGAAATAAATAAATAGCAAATACATTTGAAAATAAGCACTTAAATTGCTTTAGAGTAACTATTCTTAAGATAATCATCTATTTCAAAAGCGAACACACAAATGTGTTGAATTCATAAAATGTTATATAATAATAATATACCATGAGAGTAGGCTGAATAAAATATGGAATGTACATAGAAATATAAAGCACTTATTTGAAAATTGTAAATGAGAAATTGATTTTTAAAATAAGAGAAACTACTATAGCATACTATTTTGAAGGTCATCAAGGCTTTTCACCCAAATGTTAGGACCATCAGCTTGCTTCTTAACTAGAATTCTTCCATTTCGACAGAAGACCTTAACAAATTCTCCTTTCTTCTTTCTTTCCCTAGCCTCTTTGATTATGTCTGTATTGTAAGCTGAATGACTTTCACTTATATATATTTTGGTTTCCTTCCCAGGAAACGCCAAGTCCTTTGTAGTGAGCCCACCATGTTTGAAATAAGAGTCTAGAAAAGTATTCTTATCTGACCTTTTAATAAACTTCATGATGATACCTCTTTCACCTTTCGCATTGGGCTTGAGCCGATGTGCTATATCAAAATTGTCCTTACTTACTGGATTCTCTAGGGCTTCTCCTATACTGGAAATAACCTGGTAGATGTCCTCGTTCTCTCGGTAGGGACAGTTGTGGATCTCCAGCGAGTTCATTCGGGAATATTCCCACACAGCACATAAGCTTAAACTAAGTTTGTATTTTACTTGGTTTTAACACTGTCAAGCAAGTTTGGCGATCCAAGTTATTTCCAAGCTCAAATCAAGCTGTTTAATACAAGCTGGTATTCCCTAGCTTATTAATAACTTGGGTTTCACGGCATAATAATGGAGGTGCGTTTGGTGCGCATGCAACTCATAAAGTATCTTTTTTGTGTGCTAGTTTTGCTAGTAGCGCGTAGCGTGATCTCGTCAACATCGTTGTTATTTCATAGGTCCGCCATTGATTGCTCCATTACCAGATCACCGCCTCACGCAGCAATTTGCAATCTTTCAGCAATCTATTCAAGTTATTTAATTTTAATATTTCAATTGTTTGCCCACTCGAGCAGAGTTTTAGTTGAACATCAAGATCCAAAAGGTAAGTGTTTACTGAGCACTATTCATTTATTTTGCAAGTATACATGCATATGCACATACTGTAATATTAATTTTAGGTAAGGATAAACCATTGTGCATCATGTATTAACGGTGAAAATAAAGAGTCTTACTGACTCTTATAATTCCATATTATCAGCATCCTTAGACTATGATTCAATACGATTTTTGATGCCATTTAAACAATACAGAAAAAAGCACAAGTCAATGATTATATTCCTGGATTTCTTGTTCCATGACGAACTGCGTTGTTAATATTAACTTGTTATGTGAATTTAACGACTTGCAGTCAAATATTCATTAAGAATAAGTAAAATTTACTTACTCTGTAGGCTTTCGAATCTTTGAGATCCGTTTTCAGAGGCATGTTCCTAGATCATCAATGTCAGTTTTTTTATTTGTTTTTTTTTTTCAATGATTAGTCTACAATAAGGTGTTAGGCTACCTACCCTACTTTATTTTATTTTATTTCAGAAACCCAACTTTCTCCCATTGTTTTGTGTAGTAGTGAAGTCATCACTTTCTAGGCTTTAAGCTAAAGCAGTGTAAACTTCTAGGTAGGCAAAGGTCTCGATCTATTATTTATTTAGCATATTATTAGCTTTGCCAGAAGTCTAGGAGATCAAGCTTAAATTTATTGCCTGCAGACTAAGTTTGGCACTGTGCAACAGCAAGAATGAACATTTTTGGATCTGATAGATAGAATTTCTTGTTTTGACTGAATGAGAATTTGACTTAATGAAACGAATTCGTATTTTGTGCAAGCATATTTTTAAAATAGCATCTATGCACAGTGCTGTTTTAGTGACAGTAGGCCTACGCCGTACTGGTACCTCTTGGGACAAAAAACAAAAAAAATATATATATTTTGTAACTTTAGGTGAGCCATTATGCGATTGACGCAATGTAGAACTAGCAACTGTGTCTACTTGGTGCGAGACTGTACCTAAGTTTATCAAATTTATAGCTTTTTCTTGTAAAATCTAGCTATCTAAAAACACACTGATTACCTTACTTTCCATTTTTGTAACAAACTGTTATTTGAAAAATTATGCAATAATACATGTAAACTAGGTTTTTGTGCGCTTTTTATAATATGCCCTTGAAATCTGTACAAGATTAAATTTCTACAGTAGGCCAGTT
Organism: Conomelus anceps; assembly: GCA_948455865.1. NCBI lineage: Eukaryota > Metazoa > Arthropoda > Insecta > Hemiptera > Delphacidae > Conomelus > Conomelus anceps. Next base: position 20,338,076 of record OX418222.1, read on the forward strand.
AGTTAGCAAATACAGTTTTTTTCCAGTAAAAGCAGACATAACTTTTAAGGAACCACAAGTTTGATATGCATAAAAAATTTCAAACTGTCTCAGACAAATAATAATCTTTGTATTAATCTTTGTATCTTATCTTATCTTATTTTAATAATCTTTGTATCTTATCAATTTAAAAAGTTTTCCCGGGGGCGGACCCCTTCTGAATACCCCCCAGACCCCCTGGAACATTGCGTACCTGAACCTATATTGTTACAAAAGCAGCACTATCTATGCCTATATTAATAACTTAATATTTGCTGAATTAAATAATTTATTTGTAATAATCAAATGCTACTATACTGTTTTGCTGTAATATCGTAGATTACAAATTTAACATCTATATTTTATATGCAAATTACAATTTTTTGTCACATAAAGTATTTATTTTTCAGCTGAAAGTACTCATGTCGGTGGGAGGGAGAGATGCTAAGGCTTAATGACTTAATGACTTATAATTGCTTGAGATGGTGTCTAAGCTACGCAGTCGCAAACAAATTGTCTTATTCAGGTGTGGCAGCTAAGGACAGGGCAAAGACCAAGAAAATAGCCTTCAAGTCCACGCAGCTCTGCAAAGTTATTAATGGTAGGTTTTTTAAAATGTTCTGTCTAAAATATTTGGAATCTACATTCCAACCTACCTATCATCACTGACAGTGCCACTGCTGATGGAAAGATTGTTAAAGATTGAATAAATATACCAGGAAGCTTGTTTGAAGGTTAGGACATTGGCCTCACACATTAACAAAACTTGCTTCAAACTAAACCTTATACCTACTTATGCTAGAATGCAAATAAAACTACCTAACAAACCCTATAGAAACCTACAATTCAATGCAGAATATGAATTAGACTACATGTTAAACTTCTTAGACCTCACTATCACAAAACTAAATAACATGCACAAATTCAAAATCTACAGGAAACCAATTCTCACAGACACACTTATTCACAACTCATCCAACCATCCACATCAACACAAACTTGCTGCTTTTAACTCCATGATCTGTAGACTCTTAAATGATCCACTATCACAAGCTGACCGACCACCAAGAAGAAATTAATATGATCAAATACTTAGCTCAACAAAACGGATACAACACAAATATGATAGACAGAATCCTAAATAAAATGAAAACCAAAACAGATTTGTCATACACATATTTCAATAAAAAAACACATATTCAAAATCTACAGGACTTTTGACTTTATGCAACACAAAGTAGCACATATTTTTCAAGAATCTGTATTTAACACAGCATTCAGAACAACAATTAGCCTGAGACACCAGCTCCAACAAAAAAACATCTTACCCAACAAACAGCAAAATATGTTTTTCATAACCCATTAAAGTTTGTCATGTAACTAACTACATTAACATTTATTTTGTCTTTCTAATTCAAAATTCAGAGTCAGATTAATATAAGGCAATGCAAAGATCAACCTTTACATACATTTTTAATATGCACTATGCCTAATTTTCAGATTCAGTTATCTTAAAATGCATATGTCCATCAATTAATGATCCTGACATGCATATGTCCAGCAATTAATGATCCTGACGTATGAATCAGCTGGCCATTGTCAGTAACAAAGCTACACAAGGCATCACCCATCCTTCACTCATACTTGGGTTGAGATACACCTGTTTGGAGTTCCCATTTCAAAGTTAACTTGACCACGTGGATTCATTGATTTCATCAATTTCAATTGATGGTACACCCTGACTTGTTGAGGCGTTTAAACAACGTTTCCTAAAGTGATCTATTGTCAGTAGTTTCATGTTACTGAAATGACAAAAACACTATTATTTTACAGTTGCTGTGAAGAAAATTCACCCTTCATCTACTGACCAAGATTTGAAGGTCTACATGTGTCACTGGTTGCAGCAAGCCAACTCAAGGATCCCAAAATGTAAGAATACTTATTTAAGTTATTTTAATTATTTATCCTCCAAATTGTGTCATAGTTCTTTCCTTTCAGAAATACATTTTTTTTCATAAGTCTCCATGATAATGAATTAAAGTGTATATGATGTTGAAGATCCATCTTGTTTCCACTAATATATAATAAAAACTTAGAAAACACTTAAGTGGAAATTATGACTCATGTTATGGCATGACAGCTATTTCACTCTGATGTTAAAAGCATCGTCAGATGACCCACAGTACACTCTGAGTATTCTGTGAGTCATCTGACAATGCTCTTAACATCAGAGTGAAACGGCTGTTACATCATAATGTGTCATAATTTCCACTTAGTGTTTTTCAAGTTTCTATTATAAAATGTATAGATTACAATACATAGGTTTAGTATATAATAATAATAATAATATCGTGTGACCTGGCTGGCTCAGGTCTGGTGTCAGAGTTATCAGGACGCACCTAAATAAGTTCAACGCCTCTGACGTGACTTAACGACTGTTTTTTTAGGCAGCCGGGACCGACAGCTTAACGTGTCCTCCGAAACACGGGAGTGGCCCGAGGTAAATAGTATATTAGTTTTAGTATAATAGGTTTAGTATATTACATAACATGGGTGGTGAGATGGTGTTTACTGTATGAGTATGATAGTTTATGCAAAAGATGAAGTTGAGTGGGCAATAATGATCTTAGATCAGCTGATCTAGCTTTTGGTCAAATGTTTTATCAGTGAATTATTAGCAAGTAGCCACCCATAAGTGTACGGTAATAATCATTTGATGATCTTTACCACACAGTGTGCGGTAATAATCATCAAGTGACATCAGCTGACAAAAAAAGATAGTATATTACACTACAAGTGTGGGAAATGGAGTTTACCATACAAGTATGATAAGTTAATGCATGAGATGAAGTCAAGTGCAGTATATTATCATACAAGTATGGTAAACATCTTCTCAGACAAGTTACAAATGATATTTTTTGTCATACTAGTCTGAAATATAAAAATAATAAAATTTGAGCAAGTACAAGAAACATCATTAAACATAACCTCAAAATCCACCACAGTAGTAAAATACTAAAAATTTATCCGAGATCAGCTGTTTTTCCAAATTCTGAATCAGCTGGAATGTGGTAATATCCATTAACACACTGAAAAAGGATGCAGTAATGAAAATCTGCTGTTCTTTCTGTAAACAGTTGTTTACTGGCTCGATTCAATGCTTGGTAAAGTGGTGAATGTGTATGAGTATGACAAAAATATTATTACCATATTGAGAAATGGGTAAACTGCCAGCACATATTTTTGTATTTGTGCTACACATCTAGAGTGAGCTACTTCAGCCATATTATGATTGCCACCTATCACTGATTTAAGTGACAATTTGGTTTAAATTAAGCTGTAGCATTTGGATGATCACTGTTGATTAAAATATATAATGGCTCTAAATGCCATTACATGTTTGCATTCATGACATTTGCCCTATCAACCTACTTCCTCCATTTTAATTGTGATTCTTTTTTTCAGGGCCTTTGTAGAAGAAAACCCTCAAGCAGCTACTTCAGAATAAACACTGCTGTGTGTGTTGTATACATTAAAATTATTTTATGAAGATTCCTTCTTTGTACATATAATTTATCCCCAACCCCTACTAACTATGAAAACTATATGCATTGTTTTATGAGTGATTTGGTAATCAAACCTGTTAATTTTATCATATAATACTTTAATTAAAAAAAATTAAAATACTATAGTTTTGTCCAGGAAATTATAGTGTTTTTTTAAATGTTGCTCTCCAATTTCAATATTGTTGTTATTCAACAGCAGTGTTTCAACTATAGTTATTTTGCAGATTTTTGTTGATAAAGTTCAATCATCTACCTAAAAGCCTGTTAATAACTTGGGAATGTAAGTTTACTTTAAGCTTACTCTAGCCTAGCTTAAACAAGCTTGTTATTAGCCTGGTATTGTAAGTTAGTTTTAAGCTTGTAACCTCAAACTTAGAACAAGTTGAGAAAGTGGTAACTTCGAAGCTTAAAACAAGCTATTTTTAAGCTTAAAAGCTTGTTTACCCAAGCTAAAGTTAAGCTTGTAAGCTTGTTCTTTTAGGCTTGAAACAAGGTTGGAACAGGTTTATTGTGCTGTGTGGGTTGTTCACCGCTTCGTATAGCTGATGTAAGTTGTTTGTTCTCTGCCCGCAGTTGAATATTTTCGTTCTTCAGTAACTGAATTTCTTCAGCCATCTCTTTCATCTTTATGTTATGCTGGCGATTTTCTTTCTGCAGATTCTTCACATCCTCATGACATGCCTCGATCGAGTTTTCCAGTTCGCTTTCCATCCTCACCGTGTCTGTTCGATATTTTTTCAGCTCCTTCCAGATGTCCATTAAGGAAATATCTGTGGGTACTACGATATTTTCCTCTGTTTCTACTTTTCTTGATTCTCTCCACTTATGTTGACATGGTTGACAGCGCCAGATTTGTTTTTCCGTTTTTAGAAATTCCACGCCGTCTTTAGCTAAACCAGCACAATTATTATGAAAAGACCGTTTACATCCAATACATTCTACCGTAATATGAGTACGCTTTAAAATTTTCGAGCATTTACCACAGTCCATTTTCAATTCACTGTCTGACATTTCAATTTTTAAATTCAGAAATGAAATGGAATAAAACTTTTAGCAGTAGAAACACGATTGCACAAAAATGGTATTAGCGCGATAAGGTGGACTTTAGATAACAAATCAGGACGGAACCGCACGGAGATGTTTACCCATCGAGCGCTCTAGCAGAACTGCCTATTCGTTCTTCCTCAGAATTTTTTAGTGTGGAGTCGGCATAGCCGAGTTGGCTTATTGCTGGTCTGATAAGCCAAAGGTCCTGGGTTCGATCCCAGTTGAGTACAAGATATTTTTCTCGAGCCACTCCCGTGTTTCGGAGGACACGTTAAGCCGTCGGTCCCGGTTGCATAAAAAAAAGCAGTCATTAAAAAAAACGGCGAGGTGGAACTACCCATAAGGGTCTCCCCACCACAAAAAGCCATACGAATTTACTTTCTTTTTATTTTAGTGATGATTCTAATTTTGTTTTCAATTCGGTGTGATCACTCAATAGTTTAGCAACCTTTTCTTCTACATCTACAGTAGCTTTAAGAGCTGTTGGAGATTTTTTTGTTAATAATTGCTGAGATCGCGAAGTTACCTGAGTTTTAGTTAAACAATTAGATTTAGATGCCTTGTTTGGACTCATTTTACTAGCTAAAAACTGTTTTCAATTGATTTTAGTTAAATGTTTAATGAAATATTACTTAATTTATTACAATTGTCAACTTGAGACTATCTAATTACAAGAAAATTTATCAATATCGGTACACCTAACCTCGAAAATAGAATTTGACTTTTTTATTAAGATACTTTGAATTATAATAGACAAATTAATAATGGAGATTATTAAGATATTATAAATACTAATAATAATAAACAAAAATACTACTTATCTGTTCGAATTAATATTCTATTCTTCAAAATTCGCAGAGCCTGTTCTGAAAACGTATGTACAGTATCACTGCTACCTCGATCCTCCCGATATTAAGAGACCTTTTCTCCTTTTAAGCCCACTGTGTTAACTTTATTTAACTGGTCTGGGGTACCTTCAAACCCATATTTGGGGGCTCCAAAAATCCTGGACCCACAAGCATCGTGAAGCCTTTGATGGCCCAAAGCCGAGGCAATTGGGGGACCCTTGTTTATAAACGTTGAAATTTGAAATATTCTAGATGCAGCCTACTTGAATCTCTACCTCACATGACTAAACTGGCAATAAAAACGGGCCCGAAGGTCCCGCGGCGCCAGGGGCCTCTAGAGGTCTAAGCTGGTGAAAAAAGGGGTCCTGGGGGGGCCCTAGTTGGACAATTTGGGCCCCTTATTTTATTTTTGTTTTCTCACTTGCTTACATTTGTAAAATAATGTGGCCCCTTGACGTTGAGGTCCAAGAAAACTTGCCTTGTTCGCCCCATACCCTCTGTAACCTTAATGAATTTATTATTTTTAGTTAATTAAAGTTATATTACATATTAGTGGAAACAAGATGGATCTTCAACATCTTAATTAAAGTATTTCAAATATTGAAATTATAGTATTTTTTCTAGCTGTAACACTTCACGTATGAAAACTTTTTTACCTCCAGTAACCGATATTATCGTTTTTCTTTTGATGCCTCCCTACTCGTTTTTGGGGCCTCTTTTACAGGCTCAAGGGGGGGTTGTAACCCGGAAACCCCCCCTTCGTCGCTACGCCACTGCTTAGAAGTGAACATTTACATAGCAGATAACCCCGAGAACCACTGTTCCTTCTTTCTCTCCATTTTCACTACATTATGTTTCGTGAAAATCCTTCAAAGGATATTTCATTTATGAGCTTAAAACAATTACGTACGGTATGGATTGAAACCATCCGGTTCCTTGCTCAACGTGCCCTGATTAAATTGACAAAAGATTGAGGAGATAAGTTTCCGTTAGGCGCTGCTGCTATCCAAGATGATATTCATCATGACAATTTTCTGACAGTTGCTAATTCGATGAAAAAAGTGTGTGAAATTGAATCACAACTTTGTAATCTTTATAATCTACTAGTTCGTTCTGAAAATAGTCAAGTTCCTCTTCATATCAGTGATGAACCCAACTCTAGTGTTGAGTATTATGTGGAATCCGACTACTGATTGTTTTCATATTAAAGTTTCACCCCCGGAGTATTATAATAAAAATTCAAAGCGCACTGTCTTATCTGTAATCGCACGTCTCTATGATCCTCTTGGTTTCATCGCTCCAGTTATATTCAAGATGAAATGTTTTTGACAAGAGTTATGGAAACTACAGATTGGTTGAAAACTTCAATCCTAGATGACAGCAATACATGCTGGAATGCACTGAAGAGCTTCCTGCACTTAATTCAATTTTCAATTCCCTGTTGCGTTTATGGTGATTTTATATCGTGTCAAATACTAGGGCTTTGTGATGCATCTCAAAAGGGAATAATGTGCGTGCATTTATTTGAGAGTCGTGTCTTCAAAATCTGTCATAAAATGTTTTTTGCTGAAAGCTAAAACCAAAGTAGCACCTTTGAAAACTCTTTCCATTCGTTTAGAGCTTCTAGCTGCTTTGTTGCTCTCCAAATTGTCGTATCAGTGCTCCCTACACTGAAAGAAATCATTTGTCAATAAACATTTTTTTTCAGTGATTCAACTATTGTTAGCTTCGTTGAGTACACCTTCCTATAAGTTACAAACGTTTGTTGCTAATCGTGTTGTGAAAATATTAGAATTGACTAATATTAGTGACTGTAATCATATTAGTACTGATTTCAATATTGCTGAATTTTGCTTAAGAGGCGTTTCTCCTCAAACATTGTGTTCTTCAGAAGAGTGGTTTAGAGCGCCGACGTGGTGTTCACAATCGTTGACTTCCGGGACACCCCCTGATTCTGAAAATTCACCTGATATAAAAAAAATCAAGGTGGAATCGTTTTGAATATCACTGAAGCTGCTGAATATCACTGATGTTGTGCAGATAACATGTTTCTCCTCATATTTTGAAGTTTGTTGTGTGCTTGTGCATACGTTTTCCGTTTTGTAATTAATTGCAAGGCGTATCTTGTCAATCAGGTGCTCTAAGTGTCAAAGAGCTGAAATTTGCTTAGAATTTCTGTGTTAAAATCGTTCAAAAATGTCATTTCAATCGTGAACTCACTTTGTTGAAAGAAGGAAAGCCTTGTGATGAAGGGTTTCAAAAGTTGTCTATGTTTTTGAATAGCGATAATATTATTCGCTTTGGTGACAGATTAGTGAATAGTGCTTTAGGATATGAAACTAAGCATCGTTCTTTGATTCATAAAGAAAGTAATTTTACTAAGCTCCTTATTGAGTATTATCTTCGTTCCTATCTCCATGCTGGATCTAGAATTGTGCACGCTCTTATCCAGCGTTATTCTTGGGTTGTTGGAGCTCACACCGTTATCAGACATGTCATCTTCAAAATTGTGTTCGTTGTCGTCTATTTAATGCAATTCCTTCTGACCCGGTTATGGGTGACCTTCCCAGCTCTCGTGTCGTTCCTAGTGCACCTTTCTTGAAGGTTGCTGCTGATCCTAATGCTTCATCATTAAAGAGAGTATTCGCCCAAAAGCTTGCACCTACAAGGTAGGCCTATATTTCGCCCTATTTGTCTGCCTAGCAACAGAAGCGTGTCACCTCGAAGTACTCACTAGTCTAACTTCGGAAGAGTTTATTGTTTGTTACTCTTCATCGTTTTGCTTCCAGACGTGGGTTACTTCAAGAGGTTTTTGCGATCAAGGGACGAATTTTAAAGGAGCTGCACGACAATTGCAAGAAATTGTTGAATTTCTGCGTTTTTCTAAAAATTAGAATGAAATCTATGATGTGATGTCTATAGAAATATCCAGTTTCGTTCCACATACTCCATTCTTGAATGGAATTTGTGAGTCTAATGTGAAAAATGTGAAGATTCATTTGTTCCATGAATTAGGAAATAATATTCTTACTATTGTTGAGTTCACCATCGTTTTGATACAAATTGAGGCAGTCGCAATACTCAATTCAAGGCCGTTGTATGCGCTTTCATCGTCGTCTGCTGATGACTACACAGCGTTGACTACTGATATTTCCTAGTTCATCGCCCTCTCTTGGCTGTTTCCGAAATTGACTATAGTGACTCGAATGAACATAGGTTGTCTCGTTGGGAGAAAGTTAATCGTTTCACCTAAAGGCTGTGGAAGAGATAATATCTCCATACTCTACATGTCTGCAACAAAAGAATAAGTGGTTTGAGCACGACACTAACCTACAGGTTGGGCAGATGGTGTGGATTAAAGAGGATAATTCATCGCCCTTATCCAACGGACCCATAGGACCAATAGAAGGGGCGTATGCACTAGCGTAGCATTACAGGAGGTGAAGCCAAGTCCACCATCCATGTAGTTGTAGTGGATAGAAAGACGAAATCGTGTTTTCAAGAGCAGAAAATTTCAATGCGCGCTCCCCAAATAAACTACAGTTTAACACACTTAGGATTAAGATATAACTCTCAAACTTGGAATGGGTATAGACAATTAGTTTCTAACGATAACAGTGGCATTATAAAAGTTAATAGATACCTCTATATATTTTAATTAGTTGTTTAAAGTTATATTTTTTGTCCGAGTTTCAAACCATGACATGAAAAAGTGAGTCGGCTACCAAAATTTTCATCTTTTGGGTAGAGATGTGATCAAAACGAGAACGTTTTTCAGAAATAACGGAATGACTTTTTCGTGATTCTTATTTTAATGTACGACTTATACTTTGGATACAATGTTAGGTTTCACGTTGACTGCCACATGACCCAATATTGAGTCATCCTTGCATTGCCTGACAGGCCACATGATCCCGTACTGGGTCAGGTTGCTTGAGAAACTCAAAGTCCTTCTTGGCTGCATGACACATTACTGGATCATTTTAATGTGTGTTTCTATGCAGTATCGGATTGCCATGGCCTCACAGCACAGTTCAGTGTTTGTAGCATTCCGAGATATCGACTTTCAAAGTCGAGATATTTCAATTTGAATTAAACATTTATTTTTCAAATTCCTGTTGTGCGAAAATACTTTTTCACATGGTTTTTATGACAAAACTTGTGATGAAATTCAATAAATTAATCAATGAAAACTATGAGACAAGCAATTAAGATGACGTTGAATAATATTTTGCAGGTCTGTCTCAAAACACAAAAACATAACCTAGAACTCTTGCTTTTGCAAGCAGAGTTTGTTTTGGTTTCTAGTACTCTGTTCTGATCCATCTGTGGACTGGAAAATACTGGAAGTGTTGCATAAAATATATTATGTATGAAATATTATCCATTACTAGTGCTATAATTTGCTAATATGGGATGAACAATGATGGAAATTTTGTCTGTGAACTGAAAATACTTAGTAATGGATAAAATTTATAATCCATAATCCATTTATAATCCAGTAATGTATTATAGTCTAGTCTGAGTGATCGGAGAAGAAGGTTGTGCGCTCTGGCTGATTAGATTGTGATATCGATCCGTTCTATCGTATTATATAGTTTCTGCCTGTAAGAATGGCTAACTGTGCTTTCTGCAAAATAAGTTTAAGTAACGTCAAAGAAGTTATTAATTGTGTTAAGTGCAACGAATCGTTTCATCCGAAATGCTGCCGAATTAAGTCCAATAAAAATTTCCGTAAAATGGGAGATCGAAAAAAAACTTGGAAGTGTGATGACTGTATTGATCCGAAAGCTGGCGATTCTGAGGATAGTGATACAAATAGTGCCACAGGGATTGAGCTAGCAATTTCTAACCTGAGTGATAAACTAGACAGTAAATTTGAAAGCGTAGAAAAATCCATGGCCGCAATTCGTACTGAAATAAATTTATTTCGCGATGATGTCAGCAGGGTTCACGAAGAATGCGAAAATGTGAAAACAGACTGTCAAAAGTTACGCGATGAAAATAGTTTTATGAAAGGTCAAATCTGTAAATTGGTGAAGGAAATCGACTCAATACACCAATATTCTAGACGGGACAACGTAGTAATAATAGGAATACCGTTTACTAAAGGTGAGAATGTATTCTTTATTATTGAGAAACTGGCCGGAGTTATGAAAATTCCATTTCAAATTTCGGAAATTTCTGCTGCTCACAGGCTAAATAATAACAAAAAAATGCGTTCCCCACCGATTGTTGTGAAATTTGCAGTTAGGCACTATCGTAACCGCTGGCTGGTTACAGCTCGTCAACTAAAGGGAATAGATGCTAAACTACGGTACTCCATGGCTCGTTCGGCGAAGGAAAAATATATATTAACGAACACCTCACCACAAACAACAAATTACTTCTTAGCAAGGCGAAGGACTTAGTGAGGCAAAAAAGGCTAGCATTTGCTTGGGTTCGCGAAGGAAAGGTTTTTGTTAGGAAGACTATGGATGGACCTGTGGAAGGGATGCATGATTTAAATGATTTGGAAAATTTTTTGGACAATACCAGTACTGAGTGAGCAGGAAGAACTTGTACGATACCTAGTTTCTAGTCAAAAATGATCAACCGTTTGGAGGAAAACATTGATTTGACTTAAGACATGATATATAAGAATAATATATGAACATTAATAAGATTTCAACTCACTTTTCTTCTATTTTTAAAATCTTTTTTTTATATGAATTTACTCATTATTTGGTTCTTCAATGAGGATGGGTGATTTATTTGTTTGTGTTCTCATTATAATCGAGTTTGTAGGATGTCTTGCTGGCTATGGTGAGTCCACTATTTCTCAGTTTGGATTTTTCACCGATACAATCTTTAATTTTATTCATGGAGAACAATTTCATCTTTTTATCTTTTTTTCTCCTTCAAATTTTTATTATTATTATTTTTTATTTCTTATAAATTCACTCATTATTCAGTTATTCAATGAGAGTATGTGAATTATTTATTTTCTTATCATTATTTTCAATCATTTAATGAGAGTATGTGATATATATATTTTCTTATCATTATTCTCAATCATTTAATGAGAGTATGTGATATATTTATTTTCTTATCATTCTTTTAAATCAGGTTTGTGAATAAAATTTGCTGCATTCTATTTCAAAAATGTTCTCAAGAGCTTCATTTAATTTAATTACTGTACAAATATCATGACCCTATTAATATATATTTACAAGTCTTTAATGAATGATAAAATGATAGTACCGTAATAATCAAATTATCTATCGTGATTTGTTTTTTTGCGGTATTTATTATAGCTTAATAGCTATATAGTAGGAAAATAATCATGTGTATTGTGCAGGCTATAAATAAATACAACATCTCTCCCCATCAGCTTAAAAATAAAATTTAATTTTCCCCATTTGTTTTGACAATATTAATTATTTATGCCATACCTCTTTGCAATAGTGTAGCTATCCTTTTTATTCGGTATAGTGATAAATTATAGTCTTCTGAAATGGTTAATTGTTTTATGTGATGAACTATAGTTTCAACTATAAATAGATAATACAACTTTCTGATAAGGTAGCTTATTATTATTGATTGTTTTTTGTAGATCGCTGTTATTGTATTACGATTGTTATTTAATTTGGCAAATATTCTGTGAGATACAAAACGGATCGACTGAAAGTAAATTATGAATGTTCTAAATGATTTGAATGTTTATAGGCACGTCAATTGTAGAGAATTTGATGAATGTTGTGTGTTTGGAGATTATTTTATGGAGAATGGAGAGAATGGATTGAGCATATTACATTTAAATATCAGGAGCTACCGTAGAAATTTTGACGAGTTTATTGTTCTTTTAGAGTGTCTGAATTTTAAATTCGACATCATAGTATTAAGGGTCGGCAGTAGCTAGAATGTTTTTCAAAATCGACAGTAGCGAATCTGTCAAGTTATGAACGAACTAGTTTCAAACTAAAAAGAGTACAGTATCACTGGCATTTGTGTGAGTAAGGTTTGTCTTTGTGTGCGTGTGAGAAGTGAGAGCGCTAAGAGAGAAGAGACAAAGAGCGAAGAGCCATCCACCACCCTAGGAAGACAAGGTTACTGCACTCTTATCTGTTGCATCTTGCCACTGTTGACATTCTTGCTTCCTATTCATCATTTTATTGCTTTACGAATAGATATTGTTTGAGACCCTTCAATCCATAGAAACTTTTATTTGCAAGAACATTAATTTCTTGAAAATTTATAATATTGCACAAAAATCATCTAAGCATTAGGATATACTTTATAACAGATACGGTATAACGTCAATAATATGAAACATCAAAGGTCCGAACAGCATACTAAACTTTGTTTTAAAAAATGCATCAATCACAAAATAATAATATACATTAGGCTATGAATAAATATCGCAACATAAATTTAATATTCCAACAGCAAGAAGATGGCAAAAATATAAATGCAGATCAATCAGCCATTAAAAATAACAAATAACTATACCCGAATTCAAATATCTATCAAAATATCCAACAGTTAATTCTGTGAGAAAAAAAAATAGTAGGCCTACAAAATATATGAACATATCAATGAATAACATAGACTAGCTCTAATATTTGAAAATGAAACTTTTCATCTAAAAATACAGTACTAAACTTCATAAACATATTATTATTGCTAATTACGATCGAATTAGTTACGTTGAGCAGCGAAAATGGGCAAAGCTATTCCAAAGCATAGACTAAATGAAACTATTTACTAGACTTCGAACCTATTCATGATTATAACACATGAGTGCAAGGGTACTGCACACTTTTTGTAGCAATATTTGAATTCGACTGCATCGAACATTTAAAAATAATGAATTCAGAAACATAGGCCTACTAAGTATTGTATATTTTACTACTGTATACTACTGCAGAAGTGAATAATGAACAATAATTTGACAAAAGTATTGATCAACCAAAACATATTGTACAATTTATTCTACGTGCAAAAAATTGTCCTAATAAATAGAAAAAATAATATACATGGCTATTATTTTTTTATTGCTTCAAAAATATGAAGCAATTTTATGAAGAATATGAGCAAAGCTATTATCCAAAGCATATACTAAATAAAACTATTTACTAGACTAATAAACTATTTATGATTATCCAAAGCATATACTAAATAAACCTATTTACTAGACTAATAAACTATTTATGATTATCCAAAGCATATACTAAATAAACCTATTTACTAGACTAATAAACTATTTATGATTATCACATACGATTGCGAGGGTAACTGCACATAGAATATTTAAAAATAATTAATTCCAAAAAAACAAAGTAGTGTGTATTTTAATACTGCCCACTACTGTAAAATTGAATACTTCAAAGAATGAACAATAATTTGATAAAATTATTGATATATGTCTATTGTTTTATTTTTTTGAAATTGCTGCAAGAATATGGCCGATTTTTTAGTTTATGGACCTTCAAACGTTTTTTATTCCCCATAACTAGAAAAGTTTTGCTCCTAAAACTTCTAAAATCAATTCAGCACGACCGGATACATGTCCCTTGACGCTACAACGATCTACAACTGACTGATGGAAGAAAAGAGAACAAATAAGAAGAAGAGATCAATAAGATAACAATAAGATAAGATAACATAGATTTTCTGTACTGGAAGGGAGACAGCTATTTGCGAACAAGCTTCAAGGCCACTCACTGCCGGTTCAGTTACTATTGTGTGTGTTTGTGCGTACTGGCGCTCCCTGTCAACGGTACTGCTTATAGGCAAGTCTATTTTGAGTGGACCGAACAGCAGCTATTTTGCTGAACATACCTCCACAAAAAACCATTTAAAAACTTGACAAATGAAGCAATACTTGAGAAAAAATTCCTTGTCATGAAAAACATTATAACGGAGAGGACTTGTTTTGTCATTTTTTGATATCTATATCACAAACGTCAGAAAAAAATCATAAATTCATGACTCATAAATGCTTATTTAGAACAAACAGTGGAAGAAGTATGAATTTTTCAGAAAGCAAAGTCGCTTGAGCATAATCAGACCTTCAAAATAAGACATTGACATTAATTTTCTGATTATAAATAGGTGAGTTATATGGTTTCGAAATTAGCATTGCTCTTATGGAGATACAAATCCAACATGGCCGCGCTACAGCCGACCCTTTTAACCGAGACCTGGCTTAACATGGGAGATACCATTACTCACTTGGAGGGATATATACATTTTTGTACGACAACTAGATTCAATCAGAATGATGGAGTCCTGATTTACGCTAGAAGGGATTTGAATATTTCTAGTAACGAAATTAATGTAGGAGGAGTTAATTGCCTCAGTCTGAACTGTAATGAGAGTGGTCAACGTTATGACATTCTTTGTGCTTATCGCTGTCATGGCTTGGACTTATCAAACTTTATCAGTGGGCTAGAAAATAAGTATTGTATTAGAAATAGGAACGACACGGTTCAGATAATTGTTGGCGATATGAATTGTAATATCCTTATAGATCAAATTAATAATATTAGTAATAGGTATTTAGATGTGCTCTATGATGCCGGTTTTGTATCCTGTATTAATGTACCCACAAGGAAAACAGCCTTTGCCTCTTTGTGCATTGACCATATATTTGTCAGGCATCCTGATGTGGAGGCTCTTCGTCCTGCTGTTCTACAGACGGATATCACTGACCACTATGCAACAGCTATATCAATAAAAAATAGAAACATTATGTCTCGAAATAGCCCGGCAAATCATTCTACATCTTTCAAAAAAATAAATGATCTAAAAATAACAGAACTATTATCAAAACAAAATTGGGCCAATATCACATTATCAAATAATGTAAATGAATGTGCAGATAGCTTTGTTGAAAAGATTGGGAGTATACAGGACCGTTGCACTATAATTAAAACAAGAAGACCTAATATTAAGAAACTAAAGCCATGGATATCCAACTGTCTCATAAATTCAATTAAAAAAAGAAATAAGCTAAGTAGGCTGATTATTAGACAGCCTTTCAATCTCCAATTAAAAACATATTACCAGGAATATCGGAAAACCTTGAATAGATTACTGAAAATAACTAAAAAAAAACTATTACAGACAAAAAATATTGTTATCATCAAAACCAAGAAACTTTTGGAGAACAATCAATGAAATAGCAGGAACGAATGTAAAGAGTCACTCTTTCCCAATTCATGAGTTTACGAATAATCAACATAGTAATGTAGGTCAACCGGATGGTTGTAGTTCTGTGCTTGAGGTTTCTAATATTTTCAATGATTATTTCGCTACGATTGGTGATGAACTGGCTGAAGCCATCAGGAGGAATCTTAATCAAAATGTACATATGCGTATTATTGATTATCCTCCATGCGGCTCTGTTTTTGTCCTAAGGCAAGTAACAGAAATGGATGTAAGAAAATGCATTTTGGAGCTCCGTGGTGGTTCATCTCCGGGCTGTGACGAGATTCCTGCAAGCCTTCTAAAAAATAACATAGAATCGATTCTAGCACCTCTTCAACACATTATTAATTGCAGTTTTGAGACAGGGGTTTTTCCAAACATTCTCAAGTTATCTAAGGTTATCCCTATTCATAAGTCTGGTAGCAAAGCGGACAAAAACAATTTTAGGCCAATCAATTTGTTCAGTTTTGTTTCAAAAGTATTGGAAAAGAGTTTCAAGACTCAGCTAAGTTCTTATATGAAGGATAAAAATATACTTATACCTAACCAATATGGCTTCAGGGATGATCGAGACTCATCAAATTGTTTTTATCAGCTGAGTG
This sequence comes from Conomelus anceps, assembly GCA_948455865.1. Lineage (NCBI taxonomy): Eukaryota > Metazoa > Arthropoda > Insecta > Hemiptera > Delphacidae > Conomelus > Conomelus anceps. The sequence goes on from OX418222.1 coordinate 20,354,351, forward strand.
ATTATTTGAGGCAGGGTATAAATGGGAACAAATATATGATTATGGTGTTTATCGACCTTACAAAGGCTTTTGACTCGATTGATCGAAAAATTCTGCTAAAAAAGCTGAGGTCGATGGGCATTGTTGGCACTTCATATGATTGGGTCTTTAGTTTTTTAACCAACCGTAGACAGATGGTAAGCATTAATAATGTTGAGAGCAATATCCGAAACATTGATTTTGGTGTAGTTCAGGGTAGTACCCTAGGACCAATCCTTTTTTTGGCTTATATCAATGACATCATTCAGCAAGGCATGAGGGGAAAGATGTTGCTATTTGCGGATGACACAGTGATTTATTTTGAAGGCGACAGCTGGGAAGAGGTTTACCGGACAGCATCAAAGGAGGTGGGGCGGCTGAAGGAATGGTTTGATGTTAACATACTCAGTATGAATATTAAAAAGACAAAATGTCTGCCAATCTTCTTGCGAGATAGCCGTTCACCACCCCTAAACTTGAAACTTAAACTCCATGTGTGCGGGTCGGAGTGGAACGACGACTGTGGCTGTGAGATAATCGAAACCGTGTCTGAATACAAATATTTGGGTGTCCATATTGACAGCAAACTTACATGGGTTTCACATATTAGATACTTAAACAATAGACTTAGAAAAATGATATTTGTATTTAATCAGCTTAATGGCATCCTAAATGTCAAAGATCTAAGAACAGTTTATTTTGCGTATGTACAATCAGTTATGGTATATGGTGTCATGCTTTGGGGTTGTGCTTCTAAAACCATGTTGGATGAACTGAAAGTTACACAAAAATCCATAATAAAAGCTGGTCTTGGCTTATGTAGGAGATTCCCTTCAGCCCAGCTATTTCAAATATTTAGTGTACTTGGAGTCAGACAGCTTTTTGTAAAAACAGTCCTTGTATATATGTTCAAAAATGGAATTCATTTTAATAATGTGACAAATCACAGCTACTTTACAAGAGGCATCCACATGCACCACTCCGGCCTTCCACGCAATACAAGGACTATCTGTGATATGAATGTATCATATTTAAGTCATGTTATAATGAGTAATGTCCCACGTGAAATTAGCCAACCAGGTCATGACAGTTTGAACAAATACAAGAAAGTAATATCAGAGTGGCTGTTGACAATTGATGATTTACAATGTGAACAAATATTAAAATCTGTCTATGCACAATAGTTCACTAAATCATATTCAATATAGCTAGATAATATGTTTTTTCCCACACAAATTATATATAACAATAAATCTATCTTTAACCATGGTGGTAAAAATTGCTATGACTAATCCGTTTATCCCCCATGGTGGTGAATTTATGATTGGCGTGTGTGTGTGTGTGTGTGTATGTATGTGTGCGCGTTCCTATATCTTCTCTGGCTATCATTGCTCTGATAGAAATTGTTTTACAATAAAATACATCAAGGTACTGGACTCATTGACCCACGAACAGGCCAAACAGGTCTATGTGGGCAATTATTATTTCAAAAAAGAAGGAATAGTTATGCTATATATGTATATGTTTTTATTATAACATAAAATATTTTTAATTTAATTAGTTATAATAGTTATATTGGTTATATTAGTTATAATATATAAATATATGTATTTATATTATTTTGTTCAATCAGTTATATTCCTGCATTTCTTTATAATGTATTTTGTACTTTGTGAAATGAAATAAATTCAAATTCAAATTCAAAATTATAATATAATCCATCACAGGTGCTCTTTGAAGTACTGTACACAAAAATAATTTCTCATCATTATTTGGCATGACTCATATTTGGGTCAGGTGGCTCTGGGAGATGGAATATTGTGACTGACTTGACTGTCAGGCCACATGACCCAAATTTGTGTCATGGTTCATATTGACTTTTTTCTTGAATTTGCATAATGCAACTGAAATATACTATGAAAATATAGAGGAAAAGTATAAAATCTTGGAAAACTGAATGAAAATAATGCATGGCCTGGGGCCATTGTATATGGAAAATAGCGTGGCAGTCAACGTGTTAAGTGCAACGTTGAAACGCGATCGGGATGGCGCGCTGTCGTCAGCCGGCTTGCGCATCCGGCACCACAAAGCCAATTATTCACTTATTTCTTGTGTTTGATTCAATACTTCCTTAAAGGTTTATTATTGTAATGTAATAATATTATAGTTAGATTGTTTTTAGTAAATTGTTGATTAAATTAGTCCAACTTTTAAATCTTTCCGTTATGAACGCAAATGAACAAAATCCAAATAGGAAAATGTTTATTAGAACAATGACATTATTAAATAAAAATTCATCTTTAAAGTCATGTAACTGAATTGAATCATATAAATCAATGACTACATAAAGTTGAACGTTTACTCAATTTGTCTAATGGGGTAATAGCCTATTGTAAAGACTATACTTTCGCTATCCAGAATGAAATAATTTCCATATATGGGCGCCAACCAAACCAACTTTGGGCTGATAAAAAAAAGTATTCTTCAAGCACTCGCGAAGACACTGAGCACAAAATATATTATATAACTCTTAAAATAGCACTATTGAAGCAGTATTGAATTAGCTATTAATTTATTAGCACTATTAAATTATACACAATAATTGATATTGCAGAAGGCATAACAAGAATTAATGCTACATTCAAGATAGGCCAATTGAAACGTCTAGAACATGACTCATTTATACTCAAAATTACATTAACAATAAAAATTTGAAGGCCTAATGCTTAATAAGGCAATACACGTTTAACAGAGTTTTCTAAGAAGAAAGCAAGTTTCCTAACAGGTTATACGTATTAAGATCAACCTAGGAATTAATAATAATGACATAAAAAAAGATTAACCTTGGCCTATCGCTAACATGATATAGGCTAAACAATATACAATGAGTTCCATCAGGATCCTGAATTAAAATGTTAGGTTTTACATAAAACATGATTACTGGAACAGTGTATTCAATTTGTGGACGTAAATTTCAATTTAAAACTTAGAGACATTGCATTACAAGATGATTGAGTAAATATACTAAAATAACTAAGATGATCACCTGTCTATAAACATTAATGCATAATATCCTACGATCCTTGAACTATCTGAATCGGGATATCTATCTAATATTTAACAAATAAAATGGTAACACTGAAATCCAAGTAGGCTAATCAAATCATCGACTTTCAATTTAATATTATTCTATTATGATTTTATTGTCCAAATAGCCTACATTGGAATACATGATCAGATTGACACAATTAGTATTTACTAATTATGATGTTTGAACTTTAGCAGTTTAAAAAATTGCAAGTTAATTAAAAAAAAAACAGCTTGATTCAACAAATTATTGACCTAACTAATGATGCAAGAGTTGATTCTCTCAATTAGTATTGAATCAAAGAGTAAGCCCCAATTCAATTAAATTTGCATCTTTATAATAGTTTAATGATGATAAGACTCTAAAATTATATGAAAACATAACAGCCTACTTTAAAAAAAAAAAACAGGATAATATCTTAAAATAATTTATTCCAATATAGGCACAATAAAATCAAAATAGAATGATATGAAACTGATAGTAGATGATCTGATTAGTGTACTTGGATTTCAGTGTGCAACATGTGATTTCTTCTTGGGATATATAATACAAATAAAAATATAAAAAATATATTTTTTTTATAAATTAAGCAGAGTTGCTGATGGTTTGGGCGCCAGGCGGTTTTTTGATGAAGTCAGAAAATATGCCAAAAACTGCTGAACAATTTGAATATTAATGTGTCATTAGTCACTCGAGTTACTCGATCTCAGGGTCACACTTCATCAAATGGAATTCAGGATGCAAACATATTATTAAAATATTAAGATTTAATAAAGAATAATGTTTTTTATTATTTTACTCACACATTTCACTTTTTCTGACGGAGCACTGTACACATACCACATACATTATCTTCTTACAGCCTCGAGAGCAACTTTCTTCTATGATTCTCAGCCTAATCTTCCGGAACTGCGTAACCTCCACCCTCACGGAATCTTGGAAGCCCCTGCCTGGATATACTTTCTCTCTAAATCCCTGAAGTTTTCGATGTGGAAATCCCACATTCAATTAAATCGATAGTCATCACGAAACGTTTTATCTCATTAGAAAACTGGTTATTTTCAATGTCCTAATGAAAAACTATTTTTATGTCAAAGTTCGACACTTTTTCACGACTCATAGCACCGCACCGGTATTCTCTTAAAACGGATTTTAAGTCTTCTTTCGAATTTGAGCAACACGTCCGTTCGTCAGGAAATCTGTTCTCCAACTGCCTCCTATCTCGGGGAGCCTCCTTCTTTTTCCCCTTCGTGATTAATAATTTTTAGTTGCCGAGTAATAATGCTGTCAAACTGTCTGTGTTTTATGATCGAATGTACTTCAACCAAATTCTTTGATGACCACGCTTCATAATCGATTGCATTCCATTTAAAGTAGCTTTTCTGTTTTCTCACGGGCTACCCTCGTAATCTAATAATTTCTCATCACAGAGTTCTAAAACTGTCTGTATTTCGTCGGCAAATACACCCCCACAAAAGCTCCTAGTAACCCCGTTTCAAATTGAATGTATCCCATTAAAGTTAGTACTTCTGTTCATTTTTCACGGTCTAGCCGCGATTACCCTTGTGTAATAATTTCTGTCAAACTGTCAATGCTTTATGATCGTTGCGGTGTCTCAAAGCAGTTTTAGGCTATCAACATTCTTTTCCCCAAAAACGGTAAGGGACCACGTTTCAAAATCCCCACCTAAATTTTAGTGAAATTTGTAAAATTTTATTAAAATTAAAAATTCATTATAATTATTTTTTATTTGTTTCATATTGATTTAATTTTATTCTGTTTGTTCTTCTTTCCTTTGTCGTTAATTTCAATCTAATTCATTTAAATCAACCTCTATATAAAAATTTAAACTCCTATTAACATTACTTTGGTCACCCCTGTGTATGGAAACACCTAAACACCTAAATAAATATAAAGTTGATAGGTTGCTCCCTTAACCAAGTGTTGATCCAAAATATAATATAATTAAATCCACAATCTAAATATAATAACTTAAAAAACTTAAAATCTAATTATAATTACTTCCTCAGTCCAACTATTTACCTATAATTAACTAAACCCAAAACTTACTATCCAACCAAACTAACTATCCACGTCTCAACTCAAGCCAGGCTGTGTCCTAACAATACATCATTATTTAAAAATTACAAAATTTAATTCAGTGCACCGTCAACAAACGTCAATATCAATACAAAAATTGTTATGTTTACAGACATATAAATTCAATTCAAATGTTTAGAGACAAAGTATCAAGTTGCTGAAAAGAAAATACAAAATTTTTTTTTTTTGTGTTTTAGAAACCGTCTTTCATAAATGACCTTTGATAATTTAATAATGTTCTTCGATTTAGGTTAGTATCACTGCACAGTTCAAAATAGATTCGCTATATTCAAGTGTTCATGGCTGTCACATAATCGTTGACTGTCAATACCACATTATTTTTTATATCAAACAATTTCTATATGTATGTTTTTTTTATAACCTCTATAAAATCAAAACATAACTCAAAATCTATTATTCTAATATAAACTTATTGAAAATCTTAATACCAAATATTATTCTATAATCAAAATCAAATTATATTCAAACCTTATAACTATGAAGCATTAAACTTCAGTAAGTTTTGTTTAGTAACATCTTCAAAATTCATTATATTCAAGTCATACGGCAACCTTCTCTCTTTTTTTTTAATTTTAAAATCACCAATCTTCCCTTAACTAGGTTACTCCTATTAATATTCATTACAGACCTCATGTCTAATTATCAGGTTTAATCCATCTTTCTTTCTAATAAAACAAACTAATCTCATCCAACTTCTTATTCAAAATTCACACCCCATTTCTAACTAGTATTTATCATAAATCATATTCATTTTAAAAATCAAGTGCAGTAATCATTGATTCAGTAACCATTTCTATCAATAATAATTATTTATTAATAGTATATAATATCAAATCAATGATCTAAAGTATTTAAAAATCAGTACGTTATTTTGGACTAAAATTCCAAGTTTTGCTGTCATTGTCAAATCCGGTGTATCTCATTCATTTGTTTAAAAGCAGTTTCAAATGTATCAAAATCATGTAAATCAACCTTGTTTCAAATCAAAACTTATTTTTTCATCTATTCATAGGTGTATCATAGATTTATTTCGCTTTCCATATGAATTTTTAACTTTCATACATTTAATCAGACCTTGTCATGATTCAAATCAATAATCACTTAATAACTTATTTATTCACACCTTATTAATACTAAACACATTTTACACTTCCGAAATATTCCATCAACTTTTCGAACCAATTGATCTTGTTTTAAGACATCAAATTAATCATAGAATTCAGACACAAAAATAAATTTAAAAAAAAGTATTCTTACTATGCTAAATGTTGTTAGTCATTGTATGAGATTACTATGACAAAAAAATCATAATAAACCACACATGTAAATGCGCTAACTGTACCATATCGAATAATAAAATGCCATTACCAATTCTACTTTAAAAGGACCAGAGCCTTGCAATTTAAAAAAATTTATAAAAGACACTGCATCTAGGAACGTATGAACGCTACCTCATATAATTTCCTAAATGGATATCCTTACGTATTTTTTATCACTAAACTTGAAAGATTTTTATTGGTTAATTATCATCTTTCCACAATACCAATTAACTTAGCCGACATAATAAAACAAATAAAACATTTCAATTGGACTCATTTAGACTTATAAAATTATTCATCATAATCATTTTATCCTTCATTATTCATCTAGTTTTCACCATTAAATGTTTATCCACAATACATCCCCTCCTAAATCTTAGTTATTCTTGGAATTTTTTCAAATCAGAAACATTATATGTTCCAATAATTTTATTTGTATCATGAATCTCAGCAATAACATACGCGCTATTTCCTTTTATTTCTGTTACTACATACGGTCCCTTGTACAAAGCCAACAGTTTTTCCATTATTTTATGGAAACTATCCGATAACTGACGATTTTTCACTAAAACTTTATCCCCAACGTTATGCACTGTAACTTTCTTTAGTTTCTTATCATGTTTTCGTTTTCTCTGATCAGCCATGAAGCATAATCTTTCTTTAACACGTTCGTGTGTTTCCCGTTCACTGGAAATCTTATTATTTTCATCTGGAAATTTAACAATTTTTTCAATCTCTCTGATAGGTCTTCTATTCAACAGTGCTTCCCAGGGTGTCATACCTATCGAAGAATGGTAAGCCTGATTGATTGCGTTTTCAATCTCGTTGATAAATTCTATCCAGCTAAAGTGTCTATCACCTACATATGTTCGTAGCATACATCCTAGTTCACGTAACGGTCGCTCTGAGAGATTTGATGAGGGATGATAGATGGCAGACTTATAAGTCTTTACGTCTAATATATTCAGAGAATTCTTCCATTTTTTATTTATGAACTGTGTTCTGTGGTCGGAAATAATAATTCTAGGTTTTCCTATGTTTACAAAATATTTTTTTTATCAAGACATTCAAAATTACTTGTGTTGTGGCCCTCCTAATTGGATAAAGCTTTACAAATTTCGTGAATCCATCAAGAACTAAGATAAACTGAAAATTTCCTTTTGATTTAGGAAATGGGCCACAAATATCTACAAATACTCTTTCCAATTTATGCTCAGACAAAACACTGACCATTTCAGCTTCATGTTTTTCGTTACTAATTTTGACTTTTTGACATATTTCACATTTACTTATTATATTTAAAACAGTTTTATTCATATTTTTAAAAATGCAATGCTCTTTTAATCGTTCAACGACTTTATGTGATCCCATGTGTCCACTCACAACATAATAATCTTTGACTAATGGCTCAATTAATTTATTTGGAATGGCTAAACGCCATTCATCATTACATTCAGTCCTCTGAAAAAGTAAGTCATTATGAATGTGAAAGAAATTTAAAAAATAAGCATTGTCACTCTCATCTAGTTTTTGAAATATTTTTGATAATTTAGGGTCCAGTCTTTGATCAACCTTCAAATTTTTTAAAACCTTGCTAACTTCGCTAACCATGACTTTCGATTTTAATATTTTAAATTCAGAAATATCTTCATTTATTTTTCCTTCTTCATTATTCACTCTTGAAAGAGTATCAGCGACAATATTTTGTTTACCAGGGATATGATGCCAAGTTATGTTGAAGTCTTGCAATGCAAGCGCCCAACGTGTTAGTCTACCATGAGAGAGTTTGCAGCGTTGTAAGAACGTTAGCGCATGGTGATCGGTTAAAATATTTACTTTATTTCCCATTAAATATGTTATAAATTTATTACAACAGAAGATTACACTCAATAATTCTTTTTCAGTAATTGTGTATTTTCGTTCACATTTATTCAAGCTATGGCTTGCATAAGCAATGACCTCATGCTGGCCGTCATCGGAAAGTTGATATAGTTCACCTGCTACACAGAGATCACTGGCATCTGTTGCCAAATAAAACTCTTTTGAAAAATCAGGATGCTTCAACATTACACAATCTGAAATTTTTTCCCTAATATCATGGAATGTCTGTTCCTCTTTGAGTCCCCAATTCTAAGTATTTTTGTCACTTGTTAATGGCGTAAGAATTGAAGTAAGATACGAATACTTTTCTTGAAACTTTCGGTAATAGTTGCATAATCCCAAGAAGGATTGTAAAGCCTTTCTATTTTTTGGAGTGGGAAAATCCCTAATAACTTTAACCTTCTCTGGATCAGCTTTTATCCCATCTTTATTAATAATATACCCCAAGAAACGTGTCTCCAAAGTTAAAAACTCTGGTTTTTCTAATTTTAATGTTAAATTATTTTCCCTCAGTTTTCCTAACACTTTCTCAATACGTTGACAATGTTCATCAAAATTCGCTGAAGCTATTAATAAATCATCCACATAGGCAAAAGGTACATCCATATTGCAAAATTTCGTCTCCGAGTGCTTGTGTGATGCATTTGATAAAAATTGCTGAACTGTTCAATAAACCAAATGGAAGTACCTTGAATTGAAAGTTTTGCCCTTGATATAGAAAAGCTACATATTTCCTAGATTCCGGATGCAATTCACACTGCCAAAATCCACTCGTCAAGTCATAGCGTGATAAAAAACGTGCCCCTTTAAATTTCTGTGAAATTTCATCAATTTTCTCAGTTGACTCATTATCAGAGATCAATAATTTATTAATTTGTCTTGCGTCTAAACAAAGCCGCACTCTTCCATCAGGTTTACTCACTACAACAAAGGTGATGAAAATTGCAAATTACTTCTTTCAATTATTCCCTCATTAAACATACGATATATCTCGTCTTGAACGGCTTTTCTTTTTGAAGCGGGGACGGGATAAGAACGCCGGACAAACTCCACCCCTTCTTTAATTTTCAATTTACAAATAAAATTTTTTGCAAGACCAGGTTTGTCTGAAAAAATATCTTCATTTTCGTTATAAATTTCAATTAATTTTTTAGCTTGTTCAGAAGGAACTATTTTACTTATATTATGCATTTTTTCATACCACAAACTTTCTCTTTTTAACTTATCCTCAATTGTTGTTAAGACAAATAGCTGATAACTTTCTTTATTCTTATGTAGCTCAAAATTTATTGTTATCTCTTCACCTTCCAAATTAAAGGTTGCTGAATTATTTACAAAATTCATATTAGTCACATAACGACGTATGGTGTCCATACCCAAAATAAATTCTGCATTTAATTTATCTGCCACCACTAAACAAGCTCTAAATTTTTTGTCATCATTAATTTCAATTCCTATCTCTACTTGGCAGTTAACTTTCTTGGACCTAACTCCTGTTACACCATAAAGTGTTATATTATTTATGGGAAGTTTAGGATATTTTATATTATTTACTCGTTCTAACTCATCAAGGGTAGCTTGAGTGATCACTGATATTTCACTGCCTGAATCTAATAATATTTTTTGTTCGATTGCTCCTATTTTTCCTTTGAACTCCGTTAAACTATAATTTATATTGTCTTTATAAATCATTTCATCTTCCTCTAGAAGATATTCTCTCATGTCATTACATTTAATATTGAAATTACATTTATTATTGTCATCATCATCACTCATCACCTCTCCCCAGATCTCTCGCGGCAACGGGGCTCTAACATTATGTTGACGCAAATCTAGTTTCCCATATTTTTATCTTGTATACTAGTATTTGAGTTTCCTTCCTTTCTTTGTTGGCTATTTGTATTGGAATCTGCGTGATTATTTTCGTTATACTTCGACCTATCCCATGTTCTCTGTCGGAAGCCCTGAATGTTCCTGTTCTCCCTATAAAAATGTCTGTTCCCGGGTTGATTATTGTCATTATTATTATCATTGGTATTTCCCTCATCTCATACCTATTTCCCCTAAAATTATTACCGTTTCCTCTAGCTTCATTGTACCTTCCCTGTCCTGGTTTCTCATTATCCTTCTGATATACGGTTTGTCTATTTATATGGAAGTATTTCTTACTTTGGAAGTTATCATTGCCTGTCTGCTCATTTTTTTGCCAATTCTCATCCCTTCTATATTTATCTTTGTTATCTTTGTTGATCCTATCGTCTGCATCGAAACCCGCCAATATATTTAATAGTTCTTTAATTGTTTTCACTTGATTCGACAATTTTGCTAACCGTACGTCCCTATCATAATGCTGGACTAGAATCTCTACAATTTCCTCCTCCTGTTCACCATATAAGTATCTTGCCAATTCCACTTTCCTCAGTGCATAATCGACCCTATTTAATCCGGCATTTCCTCTGAACTTCCCTGCAGTCAAATTCCTTCTCATTTCTGCTATAATTGCTCTATTCCAATATTGATTTATGAATTCTTTCTCAAACTTCGCATAACTTTCAATTTCTCGTTTCACCGTTCCCCACCATGTTGCGGCTTCAAGGTCCATCACCATCGTTATCTCTCTCTTTACCTGCTCGAAATTATTGATATTGATATTTCTGAATCTCAGCTCTTCCTGAAATTCCTCCATAAACTTCATGGGGTTATTCTCTCTTCCAGTGAACTTTTTGTTATTTTGGCCCCCGTGATCATTATGGTATATGTGGGCTACTGGAGTATTTCCTCCTTGTTTATTCTGTTCCTTAAACTCCTCAAAAATTTGCAATAATAATTCATGCTTATTTTCACATTCATTTATCTGTTCATTCAACCTCTCTATTTTCTCTGCCTGGTCTGTTTCCCCTGAGCTACACTTTGCCATCTCTTCCTTCAATTTTTTTATGTTTTCCCTGTTCAAATTAATTTTTTTATTTATTTCCAATGTGCCCTTGTCTAACTTGTCCACCCTTGCTTTAACTTCCTCTACCTCAGTATCCATTTTTTCCTGACTATTTTCTATTAAGTTAACATTCTCTTCTATCAGCTCTACTTTTTTATTCCCGGCAACAAACCTAACCTCATTTTGTTTTTTATTGTCATTGAAATCTTTTTGCAGATTGCCTATTTCCAAATCCCTCTTTTCAAATTCACTGGACATATCCTCCCTGATTTTCAATCCCATATTCTCTATTATTTTTATTGTTTCCTCGTGTTTTTTATTGGTTTCCTCTTGATTTCTATCTAATTTATCCCCGAATTTTCTAGTTAAGTTTTCTTCTAATTTTTTATTTGAATCTTTTATAAATTCTATTAACATTTGAATGTTGTCTGTGCTCAATTCTCTCGCTTCCTGCACTGTCGTTTCATTTACTTTTTGTTCATCATCCCTAGAGGTTGGTGAGTTTTCCTCATAACATTCGCTGTCTGAGTCTGTATGGCTACTTGTGTCAACTACAGAATCAGAAGATTTGTTCTCCCCCATTTCCTGTCCCTTATTCTTTGATCTCAGGTTTCTGCCTTGATTTGTCTCCATATTTAAATATTTGACAACATTTTATAAAAATATTAAAGCTAATAAATAAATGACAAAATTCTATAAAAATTGAAAATAAGATAAATTTATAAGATCCTGGAAAACTGATATTTCCACTGTTATTTTTATAAATTAAGCAGAGTTGCTGATGGTTTGGGCGCCAGGCGGTCTTTTGTTGAAGTCAGAAAATATGCCAAAAACTGCTGAACAATTTGAATATTAATGTGTCATTAGTCACTCGAGTTACTCGATCTCAGGGTCACACTTCATCAAATGGAATTCAGGATGCAAACATATTATTAAAATATTAAGATTTAATAAAGAATAATGTTTTTATTATTTTACTCACACATTTCACTTTTTCTGACGGAGCACTGTACACATATCACATACATTATCTTCTTACAGCCTGGAGAGCAACTTTCTTCTATGATCCTCAGCCTAATCTTCCGGAACTGCATAACCTCCACCCTCACGGAATCTTGGAAGCCCCTGCATGGATATACTTTCTCTCTAAATCCCTGAAGTTTTCGATGTGGAAATCCCGCATTCAATTAAATTGATAGTCATCACGAAACGTTTTATCTCATTAGAAAACTGGTTATTTTCAATGTCCTAATGAAAAACTATTTTTATGTCAAAGTTCGACACTTTTTCACGACTCATAGCACCGCACCGGTATTCTCTTAAAACGGATTTTAAGTCTTCTTACGAATTTGAGCAACACGTCCGTTTGTCAGGAAATCTGTTCTCCAACTGCCTCCTATCTCGGGGAGTCTCCTTCTTTTTCACCTTCGTGATTAATAATTTTCAGTTGCCAAGCAATAATGCTGTCAAACTGTCTGTGTTTTATGATCGAATGTACTTCAACCAAATTCTTTGATGACCACGCTTCATAATCGATTGCATTCCATTTAAAGTAGCTTTTCTGTTTTCTCACGGGCTACTCTCGTAATCTAATAATTTCTCATCACAGAGTTCTAAAACTGTCTGTATTTCGTCGACAAATACACCCCCACAAAAGCTCCTAGTAACCCCGTTTCAAATTGAATGTATCCCATTAAAGTTAGTACTTCTGTTTATTTTTCACGGTCCAGCCGCCATTACCCTTGTGTAATAATTTCTGTCAAACTGTCAATGCTCTATGATCGTTGCGGTGCCTCAAAGCAGTTTTAGGCTATCAACATTCTTTTTCCCAAAAACGTTTAGGGACCACGTTTCAAGTGCTAACATTTATTTTATTTAAATTGTGAAAATATATATTTAAATTCAGAATAAATAGCAAAAACTGGCTTCTCAAGTGCTCGCCACTTGAGTGAGTCATCCCTGCGACGCCATCTTTGTAGTGGACAGGCGCGTAACAAGTGACTTCACCTTGGCGACAAGAAGCCCCTTCTATTGGTCTTATGTGTTCGCTGCCCTTATCATACCCATTAGCTCGTGTTGTGAGAATCATTCATAATTCCAAAGGGGCGTTCACACACGTTGCAACTGAAACAGGAGTGTATGTCCGGCTAGCTAGAAAACTTGCCCACATACTTCCCAACTAGCATCACCATACGCAACGTTTTCCTTACCCATTTTCCTTTTTCCTAAACTCCCCTTGGTGCCTTTGTTTTTTAAGTTTTATTATTTTAAGTTCATTTCAATGAGGCATTCCAAGGCGAGAGGAGATAGTGGGTTTTGATAACGAAGTAGCGTGGCCAAGCCGTTGTTTGTTTGTCGAAAGATAAGTTTTCACAGGGAACCATGCCTTCCACCCTCTCAATCCCTTCCCACCCAATCGTGACCACCCTGTTTATTCCTTCCTCTTCACCACCTGACTTCACTTCTTTAATGAATGCCGTGCTGTTCGCATCTAAAATTGTGTCATTGTGGATGCAAGCGTGCCCATTCCGTTCCGTGTATCGTGCAGTTATTTAAATCAGTGAATACGAATACTGAGTTACATGCAAGAAGTCAAGACATCTTTACTACAAAACCTACATTCAGTCCACTATTCCGGAAAGCATTCTTCACGCAGGTGAGTACGACATATTCTCTTACTTGCTTTCAGTGGTTGGTTGCATTATAACGTTCTATCTCAACTGTACCCTGGATCCTTGTGGTTCAGAGACTGGAATATTCTTAGCATTTTTAGTGACAATACCTACTCCCCACTCCCTACTCCCACTTCAATGAGATGCCCTGCAATGCGATGCTTTCAATGAATAGTTTGGAATATTAAGTTGTGTCATTTCATCTTCTAAGCCATGATTAAAATCTATCTATTCCCTGTTTGGTGACCTGTGAATACTTAACACCGCTACTTCAAAATTATTTTGATGTTTACTCTCAAACCAGTAACTTCTAAATCCATTTCCACAGCAAATTTCTCTATATCTTCTAAATTGAAAGTTTGCATACTCTTAGCATTTTTAGTGAAGATAGATACTTACCCCCCCCCCCCCCCTTCGATGAGATGTCCTGCAATAAGATGCTTTCAATGAATGGTTTGGAATATTAAGCTGTGACATTGCATCTTCTTTTAAACCGTGCTCTGTGAAAATGACTATATCAGGAGCTTCTTGTTTCAAAAAATACTTCGATTCTATCTGTTTCGTTATGAATATATTGAAGATTCTGATGGAACACTATGATACTTTCCTATCATCCCTTACTATTTTATCTTTGCTTTTGCATATTGAACTAGATATCCTTGCAGAAAGAAATAGGGTTAAAGATGCATATGATGAATTCAAACTATCTAGAAATATGTTAAGTGAAGATAATTACAAAACTCTAAAGAAAAACTATACGAAAGAAGTGAGAAGAGCGAAATGTAAGAAAACAGCTGAAATTTTGAATAATAGTGTGTACTTTAACACAGCAGTGTGGATGTAATAAACAAAAATAGGCAAGTAGCTCATGTAGATGCTTAGGCTATACTAGTGTCCCCAGAATAATTAACAAAAAAAATAACAAATATATTGATGATAGTGTAGACATTTGTAATTTCTCAAACAGATATTATCAACTGGCTGCTAAGAATCTTCCAAAAATCTCTTAATGCAGGTATTAGTAACATGAGGAATACTGAGGGGATTCAGAACAAATTGAAATTCCACCCAGTATCCCAAGACGAGTTGTCAAATATCATTGATAGTTTAAATAATAAAAAAACTGTAGGAATAGATGGGGTATCCAGTAAAATTCTGAAAGAATGTAAAGATCAATTGTTAGACCCTCTGATTCATCTGATCAATCATTCATTAGAAGAAGGTGTTTTTCCAGATAATTTAAAAGAGGGGAAGATCTTGCCAATCTTCGAAAGTGAAAAGTGGTGATAGAGAAAAGGTGGAAAACTATAGGCACATTAGTATTTTAAATGTAATAAGTAAAATTTTTGAAAGAGTAGTTCTAAATAGGTTACTTCTGCACCTTCAAGAAGCTAACTTTATCTGTGATGAACAGCATGGCTTCCAGAAAGGGAGATCAACAAAGACAGCCATAGTTTCTCTAGTTGAAAGACTAATAGATATAATAGATTCAGGTGATAAAGCTACTGCAATCTTCTTAGATCTGTCAAAGGCATTTGATTGTGTTAATCATAGAACTTTATTGTAAATACTGCAAAATGTAGGTGTAAATGGGGTTGAACTGAAATGTTTTGAATTATATCTTATTGGGAGAAAACAATGTGTAGAACTAACTACAGTAGTTGGTAATAGTATAGTAAAGAATAAATCTAATAAATTAGAGGTGCAAGCTGGAGTGCCTCAGGGGATAATACTAGGTCCATTGCTTTTTTTGTTATATTTCAACCATTTACCTTAAGAATTAATTAGTGGTAGAGCCCTCTTATTTGCTGATGATACATCACTCATTTTCAGCAATTCCATTCTAGATAATTTAGAAATAAGTGCCCATATAGGTGTGCAGTCCATTGTCCAATTTTTAAATCAGTTGAAATTAACTATTAATAGTAAAAAATGCCAATACCTTCAATTCAAAAACAAACATAATTTAAATGAAGATGTTAGTAAACGATAATCAATTAGACCAGGAAGAAAAATTGCATTTCTAGGAGTTATGTTGGATAGACGATTGACCTGGACTCCATACATTGAGAAAATATGTTGTAATATTTCATCTGGGGTATTTGTCCTGCAACAGCTCGCTAGATTGAATGACAAAAATTACTTTCTACAGCTTACCATGGGCTCTTACTGTCACATATTAGGTATGCTATCTTAGTATGGGGTAATTCATCAAAACAAAATCTTGATAGGGTGATTAAGATCCAAAAGAAAGCGGTTAGGTGTATAGAAAGAGTAAATAGATTAGATTCATGTAGGCCGTTGTTCAAGAGACTTGGTCTCCTAACTGTACCCTGCTTATATATGTATGAAGCTACTTCATATGTGAAAACGAATGATATTAACCAAAATCTTGATGTACATGATTATAATACAAGAAGCCGAGGAGATTATCACTTGGTGAGTCACAATAGTAGCTTATTCAAACATAAACCTAGTTATATTGGTAGGAAATTCTACAACAAGCTACCGCAGTTTTCTCAGTAATGGCGAAGGTGATATTGTGGAAGGTATCCATAATGAATAATAAGACGAAATTGGCACAACCACATTTATAAAAACTTCGAGAAACTAGTTTCGGTTGTTACACCATTATCAATCTCAATCAATCGAGTTTCGTTTTATTATTCATTATGGATACCTTCCAAAATATCACCTTCGCCATTACTAAGAAAACTCGTTCGATTGAGATTGATAATGGTTTAACAACCGAAACTAGTTTCTCGAAGTTTTAATAAATGTGGTTGTGACAATTTCGTCTTATTATTCATTACCGCAGTTTTTGAAGAGTCTTGGAAATATAGAAATATTTAAAAAACAATTGAAGAAATATTTAGCTGATAAAGCTTTTTATAGTGTACAAGAGTTCCTTTCACATCAAAATTAAGCCTCACCTCAACTAATTGAAGTAATTATGGTATCTAGTGTATAATATTGTTGATCTAACTTGTCTTATACTCCTTAACTGGAGTCTCCAGGACGTAATCTACAAAAAAAAAAAAAAAATAAATAAAAAAGATCTACTAGAAATCTAGAGCTACTCAGCAGGTTTCAATAGGAAAGCAACCAACAGCACAGCGGCTCCACAGTTCCTACTTATTTCATGATCAGGAAGTGATATCCGTGAGCCGCAGTAGGTATCTGTTCAATCAGATAGAGAAAAGCTGCGTTCTCTTGGGCACTCTTTGTACGGGTGACCGGTTAGATTGGCCAGCAAAAAAGACTCTATTCTCTGCTGTAAAATCACTTCCCGGTGGTTTGGGACCCATCTGAAAATGTAGGTCCAGCTCATCAATCACCATCATCCAGCTCATTACCCACGCACAGGTCTCAGACATGTGGGCTTCATCCTCCAAAAAAACCTAACCCAACCTGAACGTTCGATTGTTTCAAAGGTTGTTCAATTATGCTTGAATTAGGCCAATATCAATATGAAAACATTCTTGTTCAAATCCCAGGAATTGAAATTTATAATTTTTCAAACTCAAAATATCAATTCTCTATTTATTGGTGTTCAACAATGCAATAATATCACGCCTCTGGGGGTATGGGAGTGTTTAGGCCCCAAAGCTCCCCCCCCCCCCTCTTGGGTACGCCACTGTATATCACTCTTATTAATCTCTGAATCCTGGAGATAATTGGACAGAACTAGGGAAGTGATGGCCGCTCCCCGAGCGCGGCGATCTTGATGTTTCGTGGCGAGTGATCTCGATTAAAACTGGATGAAATACACTTTATTTGTATAAAATTGATGTTTTTCTACCTACTTATCACAAATTGCGTAAATTAATTCTAATCTTCCTGAAAAAAATTTTCTACTCCTGTTTCTGATCACATCCTATTTTATTTCTTTCTATGTTCTATTTTTTCCATTTCTTTTCTATTATACTCCTTTTATATTATTTCCACTTCCAGATTAATTATTTTTCACCTAATAGAAACACACTTTTTAAACCTGTATGTCCTGACCTCACAAGCATTACAGTTCGACCTCGAGACAAACAATTCCATGAAGGTAGCAGCAATTATTACTGGTCATTCAGTAATGGGGGCGATAAAATCTTCAGGGCTAAATTTTCAAGAGAAATCATAGCTGATTGTTAATTTTCTGGCTCACTCCTATGCAAATTAGCTGTATTGTATGGTATGAAGTAGAGATAAGTACAATTTAAACATATATAGCGGTAGGTCTATAAAAACATAATATTATACACATATATTATACATACGGTAGCACACAATATACTATATATTTATATATGTAACAGAAGTTCAGATTATCTCAAGGACGCACCCATCCACCTACCCTGAACATCCTGCTGGGAATTGATAGAATGTGACTCTCAACCAATAATTATTGTGCCAGCCATTCGGTTTTTATACCTTGCTCAGTTCATAGGCAAATGACCAGATCAGCGAACCCAACTAAGGTTGGATAAATCACGCATTAATAGCACTGCTAATTAGTCCTCCGTCGTTCCCACGGCATGTTTGATCGCTTGAAAAAAGCCACAAATCCACTAGCCATAGACTAAAAATGATTTAATATTATTTATGGTAACCTTATGTTGCAGATATTTTACTTTAGATTACTTTCATAAATTGTATTTTGCTTTCGAATATGAAAATTTGCAGAGTCCTGTTCTTGTATAGCATGTTCCAAACTACTTTATTATTTGCATGAGAGGCTGAAAATGGATCTCAAAGATTCGAAAGCGCTTGGCCTACAGAGTAAGTAAATTATACTTATTCTCAATGAATATTTGACTGCAATTCGTTAAATTCACATAAAAAGTTAATATTAACAACGCAGTTCGTCATGGAGCAAGAAATCCAGGAACTTCTTTATTTAACTCGAAAACATTAAGACTTAGACAGATTGTTATAGCCTAAACCAGTGCTTCCCAAAGTGGTCCATGTGGACCCCCTGGGGTCCACGGGGACCTGCCAGGGGGTCCATGTCAGTGAAAAATAAAATTGGGGGTCCATGGTATGTTAATGGGGGTCCACAATAGCGAATGTCTTTGGATCGGGGCGTGGTATATGATATGTACAATCTAATATCAAAACTGTCACTGTATTTCTAAGTAAATTAGGATTTTACTCACTTGTACTGGTAGGCATTTCACTTCTAAACAGAATCTCCATCAAAATGAAAACATTTGTAAATCAAAGAATTCATACTTAGTTTTCTTATATTGGAAAATTATAAGCCTTCACTGGTGACTAAACAGCTCAGGTTTACCAGATATAAATTTCCGTTTTTAGTTGTATTATTATGAGAAAAACAAACCCCATATCCTTCAATTATCTTCTATTATATTTCAAAACTATCAACATTTACTGGTAGGTCACTGAACAAGTCAGGTACTCAATATTTCAAGCTATTTTCAGCAATATTGTTATAAGCGAAAGTCGCCTCATATATTTTAAAGTTATAAACAAAAGGAGCATCGTATTTATATTTGAATGATATTCTATCATATTTCAAAAAGGAACGTTTATTGGTAGGTTACTCAACAACTCAGGTAGGTACCAAACTATTCAAGCTATTTCAGGTTTATTGTTATGAGAAAAGAAGCCTTATGACTCAAATTGATTTATGATTGACTCGACGATTATGATTTATCGAATTTAAGCTTTCAATTTACCCAATTTATAAACTTCATTTTAATAAATACTCGTATAAAATTACTGATTTTGAGTCTCAAATCAAGCTCTCAATTCAAAAATTTTCCCATAATGTGGACTAAAATGAATGGATTAATGCTTTTTCTAGACATGAGTAGAATCTCTTGGGATACGACGTTAGAGGGACTACTTATTAAAATTTTTCCGGGGGAGGATCCCCGATCACCCCTCACCCTAGGGGGTATTCCATACCCCTAAGACTCCCCCGGGGCCCCCCAAATCTCCAATAAGCGATTTAAAGATTAAAAGATTTTTGCTACGCTACTGATTACTGTATTTGTATCGCCCTTCTGTCACAAATTTGATGCAATATTCTAAAAAAGGTGAATTATATTCATTGTTATTTTCCACCTCCTCTCCTCAATTCTCTCTCTATCACATTTCATTAACAATGAGTGTCGTGTTTGCCCACATTGAGCAGCCTTGCTGATTTTAATAGATGCGAATGTTGTAATTACTACAAAGGACACAATGTCGATAATAAAATACCGACCATTATACTTCTTGGATTCCATTAATACTATTTCACTATAATCAAAAACAATATGTCATACTATTTGATTATTTCAATTCAAATTAGACTATATTACAAAAATTTACAAAGTTTATGTGCTTTTTAATTTTTTTTTCACCACAATTTGAATTGGTTACTGTGAGCAGTAGCAAACGTACTTCATCAGCTTTAAAAACACATTTCAAGTGATAGTTTAAAAAAAATAATGACATTTATGCAGGGGGTCCACCTAAAACCAAAAATCATGGCAAGGGGTCCATGAGGCAAAAACGTTTGGGAACCACTGGCCTAAACAAAAGAATATTCCGTATTCAATAACCCCGATGAAAAAAGTAAAATACTTTTTGTTTATTCTTTGTTGTTAGAAATTCAATGCACACCATGTCTGATACTACTAACACAACTCTAGAACTGAAATGAGAAGTTTCTTGACAAGTCGAATATCAGATGAAAGACTATTTTTAAAAGTATCAAAGCATAATTATTATTAAAATTCTGACCATTCATTACGACGCAGCGAACGTGATAAAAAAACTGGATTCTCGAGGGGGCTTGAGCCCCCCCTTGCCCATATTGATAGACGCCCATGATTATTTGTACTCAGCTGCATTGAGGCTCTCTCAATGCATGTGCTTCAGAATAATCTTCAGCAATAGGGCAGACTGAGAGTTCCAGGCCAGTTTAACGGCGGTTAACTAACCACAGTTAAATTTCAACGGGGTTAAAACTTACTTAATTTAACATAGACAAACTTAATTTAACAACCCAGTTGAATTTTAACGTCGGTTAAATTTTAACGCCGGTTGAATTTTAACGGTGGTTAACTAACGATGGTTAAATTTTAAAGGTGATTAACTAACGAGGGTTAAATAAACAGATTCTAAAAAATTTCATTTGAAATTAAATGCACAAATTTGTGCAATTAGATGGTATCATTCAGCTCATCAAGGTGTTCCAATTGCATGTATCAAACACTCCGATGAATGAAATAAAGAAAAAAATATTATCATTAAGTAAATCATTACCATACAAGTAGAGGAGATTGACAGTTCAGCCGCAGTTTTTTTCCCATGCTTTTTCTAACCCAACAAGACCCCGCCTCATTAAACCTAACCTAACCTGCAATAGGTAAGTTTAAGTCGAGTCAACGCAATCTATCAGATCTCGAAAATTCCCATTTTCACGGGAGTTAAAGATCACGAAAAAATTTGAACTTTCTAACCCCTCAAGATAAATCAAATTAAATGGTGCCATCTTGTTCAGCTTTTTAAGGCACCCGAAATTCATGTATCAAATACAAATTTCAGATGATAATTAATTGGAAAAAAAATAATAGAATTTTTGGGTGTGGTCGCCTTGCTAAAAGCACTGACAGTTCCAGGCCAGTTTTTTACCCATGCTCTTCTTGACCTGACAAGATATTTTCAACCTAACCTAACATAGGTAAGTCAAATTTGAATCAACGCAATCTATCAGATCTCGAAAATTCCCATTTTCACGGGAGTAAAAAATCATGAAAAAATTTGAACTTTTCAACTCTTGAAGGGAAATCAAATTGGACGGTGCCATCTTGTTCAGCTTTCAAAGGCACCCAGAATTTATATATCAAATACAATTTTCCGATAATAATAACTTTGAAAAGAAAAATTTTCCCACGCTCACACGTTTTTTAACATGCTCTTTCTAACCCAATGAGACCCTCCAGCTTAATGAAATTGAATGTGAAGTACCGTGGGTATTGCTGTATAGTCCAAAGTTTATTCAAGCTAACATTCTAGATCTCGAAAATTCCCATTTTCATGGGAATAAAAAATCACAAAAAATTTGAACTTTTTAACCCCTGAAGGGAAATTGAATTTGACGGTGCCATCTCATTCAGCTTTTCAAGGCAGCCCAAATTCATGTATTAAATACAAATTTCCGATGATAATTGATTGAAAAAAATGTAATGAAATTATTTAATGGTGGTGAGCTAAACCTAGTGTGTTTGTGGTATAGCTGTATAGTCCCAAGTCAATTTAATCTAACATTTGAGATCCTGAAAATTTAAATTTCCATGAGAGTTATACTGCAAGAGTTATACTTCCATGAGAGTTATAACTTAATGTTAAGAGAGTTATACTGCAAGGTAATTAAAAATAATTCCACACTCCCTCCCCTTCTATCATAATTCAACCTGCAAATCAAATTTAATCTATCATGACATAGGTAAGCTCTAGCTAATTGAACATTTTTCTTTTTTTCACAATGCATTGCTACATTACAACATACTGCTTATAAGAAAAATCAAGAGTTGAAAAATCACAGAATATGAACCAAATCTGCTTCCCTCAACCTAATTTATATTGAATGGTGTCATCTTATTCAGCTTTCCCAGCCACTTCAAAATCATTTGTCAAACTTCAACACTATATAAAGGCTTGTAACCACATTTCTTGTTCAGTCTTCTCAAGTAGCCTAGATTACATCTCTTAATGAAACAGGGGTTGGTGGGATAATAATGCTATTAAATTATTGGTAACTGATGAGATAGTAAATCTATTGATTTGAATGATAACCAATGAGATAGGAAATGGGGTATATGTCAATATTGGTGGCTGTCAAGATAGCTGATATTTCAATCAAATTGATAATTGGGAAGGTTGAAAATAGAGTATATATAATGTGAAGGCTTATGGATCTTCATACACGCCTCACCTAATATCTGAACAGTGGGATCTATTATAAACAGGTCTGGGTGGAAGGAATGACAATGTTAAGGTATATATCAATATTATTATTATTATTGATGACTGACAGGATGGCCAATCTTTCAATAGAATTGATTATTAGAACTATTAGAAATAGAGTATCAATATAATGTGAAGGCTTGTGAATCCACCTTTTCCACTTCCCACTTCATGTGTGAACAGTGAAGACCTCTAATATTAATGTTGGTAAATTATTGCTAACTAATGAGATGGTAAATCTATTAATTTGAATGATAACCAATGAGAAATAGGGTATATATCAATATCATATTATTTGTGGTTGACAAGATAGCTAATACTTCAATTGAATTGACAATTGGGAAGGTTAGAAATAGAGTATATGTAAAAGCTTATGAATCAGCCTCCTCATCCACACCTCACCTAATGTCTGTGAGAATCTATCAGCTCTGGGTGGGAGGAATGATGATGTTAGGGTATGTATTGATATTATATTATTATTTGTGGTTGATAAGATGGCTAATACAGTAGAACTTCGATAATTCGAACGTTCTATAATTCGTAATTTCTATAATTCGAAGTAAAAGCTCCGGTCCCTTGAAAAAACCTCTTTAATTCGTAGAAAAACAATGTATTTTGGTCCCTTCCATAATTCGAAGAAAATCTGCTGGTTATGGTCAATCCTGAGACTCTGTAATTCGAAGTAACGTCGGTCATAACACTCTATAATTCGAAGTTACCAAGGAGTGGGAGAGATGGCGTATTTCTCTCGCAAGGCTATGAGCGCATGCATTCAGCAGCTCCAATTCTCACAATTCATACGATATTTTGCGTTGATTAATTTGGCAGAACTGCCAAAATAATTCTCACCAATTCTCCAGTGCTGAAGTCATAATCTAAAAATAGATCAATGCATGCTTCAGTCATTGAACTTCGACCTTCAATTCAGTTCAGAGTTCGACTCGGTACGGGTTACGTAAACTGCATTTCCGCTTTCACGTTTTGTATACACATTGACATCTTTTATTCAGTTATACGGTAGTTCAAAAACCGATTATGAGTTCGCGACCCCGATATAAGTGTTTATCAGTTTTCCAGAAAAAACAAGTCATTGAATTAGTCGCGAGTGGTGTAAAAAAAAAGGATGTGGCAGAACGTTTTGAAATTCCGCTATCAACGTTGAGTGGTATTCTTAAAAAACGAGACGTTTTAGCTGCTTCTTCATCGAAAGCAACGTGGAAGAGACAGAAACAAAGTGAACACCCTGAACTTGAACAGTGTTTATTAGAATGGTTTACCCAATGCCGTTCAAAAAACGTACCAATTGGAGGCCCTTTGCTGAAGGAGAAAGCAATATTTTTCGCGGAGAAACTGGGTAGTACGGGTTTCAAGGCAAGTACGGGATGGCTTGATAAATTTAAAAAAAGAAATTCTATCAAATTTCATAAAATTTGTGGGGAGAGCGCTGAAGTTGGAGAAGGTGTATGCATTGAGTGGAAAGAGAAACTGATTGAAATGATTTCAGAATACGATCCACGAGATGTCTTTAATGCAGATGAAACGGCTTTATTCTTTAGATGCGTTCCTGATCGTACACTCAGCTTCAAAACCGACAAGTGCCACGGTGGCAAGAACAGCAAAGAACGAATTACGCTACTGTTGTGCACGAATATGGACGGTTTCGAGAAACCTAAACCATTCATAATCGGGAAATCAGCAAAGCCACGCTGTTTTAAAAACGTCCGATCGTTCCCTATCATGTACCGATCTAATAAAAAAGCGTGGATGACAGCAGAACTGTTCAATGAGTGGCTCTTGGGACTTAACAACGACATGATGCAACAGAAACGGAAAATTTTATTGCTGATTGATAACTGTACAGCTCATAATAATTTGCCTGAACTTGAAAATGTGAGAGTGGAATTTCTTCCACCTAATACCACTTCTCGTCTGCAACCACTGGACCAGGGGATCATAAAAAACTTTAAAGTGTTCTACCGCAAAGAAATCGTGATTCGACTGTTGGATTGTATTGATGAAGAGCGAGAGCATAAAGTTTCGATTTTGGATGCCATGAACATTGCTCATAAATCCTGGAAAAACGTCTCTCAGCAAACAATCAAGAACTGTTTTGCACACTGCGGATTCTATGATGATCAGCATCCAGAAGCAGAGGAATTGCCCATCGTAGCTCCTGCTGACTGGTCTCGTGCTGTGGGTGAGCAGGAAGAAGACAACTTGACATTCATGGATTTCGTTCATGTTGACGACGATGTGGCCATTTCAAGTGCATTGACTGATGATGAGATTTTGGCTCAACATAGTCGGGACAATTTGGAGAATCAAAATGATGATGATGATGGAGACGACGACGACGATGACCAACCTCCTCCTCAGCCAATTTCATTAAAGCAGGCTCGATCTCACTTTGCTGAATTGAGTAATTTCTTGTCAACAAGAGATGTCGACGATTCAGTTTTCTCTGCCTTGGTTTCCATTGAAAACGCAATTGATCGTGCTAGAACGGACCAATTTAAGCAGTCAAAAATAACTGACTTTTTTAAATAAGATAATCTTGATTTTTTTCATAGTTACTGTATCGTACAGTATATCCCTTATTTTTCACTAGTACTGTATAATTCAATTTTTTTTGTTATATCCCTGTGAGAATAAGTATGTGAAAACAGGAGAATACAGTCTATACTTTATATACTACCTTCTATAATTCGTATTTTTTTCTCTACAACCTTCCATAATTCGTAACTTCGATAATTCGTAAACTTCCATAATTCGTAGTAAAGCGTCGGTCCCTTGAACTTCGAATTATCGAAGTTCTACTGTATTTTTATTTCAATGATGATTTTACAAGATGAGAAATAGGGTATATATCAATATCATATAGGTAAAAAAGCTAATCTTTCAATTAAATTGCTGTCTGATGAGATGGTTGATGTATTAATTACATTTGTGTTTGAGGAGATATACTAAAATTTAGGTATAGGTGAATTTAGATGCAAATCTGCACAAACCCTATCTTATTCAGTTCACAAAGTCGGTTCAAATTCAAGCCAGCAAAGTGAGAATCTGTAGCTTGGGTGTTGATGAAAAATCTAAACCAATTAATTTTTTGGTTTTAGTTCCTCTCTATAAATAGAGGTGCATGACACAGTAAATGTTTAGTCAGTGAAAATGGATCCTGACAACTGGATGGAAGCTGATAAGCAATTGGTGGATAGGTTATGTGAGTGTATGGAATGGTTCGATTTGTGTGAGGAGGGTATTAAAAATCAACGAGTGAAACCATTGGACTTGCAAGGCAATTGAAACAAATTTTTCTGTCCAGTGTGAATGTGAGCGATATTAGACACTATTTGTGTCATTATAGGCCATACCATCTCGATGTGAATAAGCTGATTCGAATAGAGGATGAAGCGACAAAATGCGCATACACATTTATTTAAAAGTAGTGGGGGAAATTGTACAGAGACCTAGTGCAATCAATAAACCGAAATCATTTGGAAACATGAGTTCCAACAAGTTTGACATAAAAAGCTTCAACGCGCTAGCCACCACTGTAATGCCTCTACAGCCTGTTCCTCTGCATTGGAGAGAAAAGGAGTTATACGTTGGGGAAACAGTATTTGATCATGAAAATCGGATCCACATCACACTGTTCGATTATGATAGTGAGGGAGATGGATATTGTACCATCTTACTGCCGAAAGAGTATCAGGCAGTGTTGAATCCCAACAACCTATCCGACTTCAACAGGAGACCATGCTGTTTATGAAATGTAAATTTGGGAGTGGAGAATTGAATCTACGGGAGTGGTGGTAATGAACGGTATAGTGCTAGGCCTATCATGACTAAATCTAGCTAGATTTGACAGTTGTTAACTCTAGTTATATTTAGTTGAGATGGGGAATCACTTAAAATAAAACACAATGCCCACAATCTTGTACAGCAAGTAGTTTAATGTGAATTTGCACCTAACAAATTATTTTGCTAAGTACGAATTCATATTAGCTCACTGTCGGGTGGAAAGCAAGTACAATGTGTTGGAAAAATGCGTGCATGATTTAGAACAGATTGTTTTAACTAGGAGAGAATTTGAGCAGGAGAAGGCGAGTGTGCTGGTGACTAGACACACCCTCAATAATGAGATGAAAATTATTAGCAAAGAGGCGAAGGCGCAAAGAGATAAACTAGTCAGTTGAGACGAATTTGATAGGGAAAATTTACTCACTAAAAAAGAGTTTATAATTGAAAAAGCAGGATTCATCTTATATGAACAACTTAACACAGCTGTAAAAATATCACAAGACCTATTAATGGATTATGTGCATAATAATCGAGATTTCAAGAGACATTTCAATCAGCTGATGTATAGATATGCCTATTATTTGATAGAAAAATGTGTAATAGCTGCCAGAACGTTTGATTATAAAGAGTTAGAGGGAAGAGGCCTATTGCCAGAACATACTGATGACGAATTTTTTCGACGAATTGATATGAATGAACCAGTGATTAAATATGATAGTAGTCTGTTTTTACCACCCCAACAAGAATGGCTATTACAATGCTATCAATCAAGGAATCGTGGGGTCTAGAAGCATCTGTTTCTGTGGGAGGTTTGCCTCCTGCTAGGCATGCATTGTAACTGTCAAATTCAAATTCTAAGGTTAATGACCTGAGAAGTATGCGAGGATTGGATTATTAGAGCAAACAGTAGGAGGTAAAAAGAGAGGGTAGAGTGAGTAAGAGACGTTTAGCTCTTCCACAGCTTAATGAGTGACATAAAAAATCTGCATAAAACACCGCACGTGCGAAAGAAAGAGAGGGTAGAGCAAGCGAGAGCATCACAGCAGGAGGTGAGTTAAGATGTGTGCAGCTGTGATCTTAATTAATAGCTAAAGCGCTGGCTGGGGGCTGGGGGCAGGGGGGCGGAGGCTATTGCTGAAAACATAGATATACTAATTGAAAGCAAATATATATAGATCTGTATGGTTTATATTTATTGGGAGAACCTTCCAGCGGGGGGGGGGAAAGGTGCTCTCTCATTGGTCCTTGCGGGGGGTCCCCCTTTTAATGTGGGGGAAACAAAATGGGGGATATAGGGAAGGGGGGTGGATGACCACGACCACAAAATGGCGGACGTGGGGAAGGGGGGTGGTGGGGGAAATGGTGGACATGGGAGAGGGGGGTGGGGGGAAGGGCGTGGCCACGCCCCCTGTCTTCTCATTGGGTAGGCTCAAGTCCCATTATACCTCTACTACTGTAGTATCAGAAGAGAGAAGGAAGACAACATCGGAGGGAATGAAGGAGTACTGGAAGAAGCGGAATGAAGCATCCATAGATGAATAATAATTGATTCAACGTACCCCAAAGTGCGCGATTCAAAAAAATATACCGTATATATATATTTATTTATTCATCACAGCACAGTACACAAAAGTACAGGTAAATGAATATTGTCAAGCAAATTTTACCTTATATTAAAAATGATAATACTACACAAGTTAATAGTACTTATATTATCACCTTTTCACAATCCAATGAAAATCACAGAATTTATATTATTAATCACACATACAAACAAATAATTCACGTTAGTTTGATGCAACTGAAATATACGGTACTATGCTATATGGTATAATTCATCAAAACAAAACCTTGATAGGGTGTTTAAGATCCAAAAGAAAGCTGTTAGTTGTGTATGGAAAGAGTAAATAGATTAGATTCATGTAAGCCATTGTTCAAGAGGCTTTGTCGCCTAACTGTACCTTGCTTTTATGAGTATGAAGCTATTTGACATGTGAAAAAGAGTGATATAAACCAAAATATTGACGTACACGATTATTATTATTATTATTTTTTGTAGATTACGTCTTGGAGACTCCAGTTAAGTAGTATAAGACAAGTCAGATCAACAATTATACTCTTATACACTAGTTACCATAATAAAATTACTACATCAATTAGTTGAGGTGAGAGATGATTTTGATGTGAAAGGAACTCTTGTATACTATAAAAAGCTTTATCAACTAAATATTCTTTTAATTGTTTCTAAAATATTTCTATATTTTCAAGACTCTTTAAAAACTGCCATATCTTGTAGTAGAATTTCCTACCAATATAACTAGGTTTTTGTTTGAATAAGCTACTATTCTGACTCACCAAATGATAATCTCCTCGGCTTCTTCTATTATAATCGTGTACATCAAGATTTTGGTTAATATCATTCGTTTTGACATATAAAGTAGCTCCATATACACATATAAGCAGGGTACAGTTAGGAGACCAAGTCTCTTGAACAACGGCTTACTTGAATCTAATCCATTCACTCTTTCTATACACCTAATCGCTTTCTTTTGGATCTCAAACACCCTATCAAGGTTTTGTTTTGGTGAATTACCCCATACTAAGATAGCATACCTAATAATTATGTGACAGTAAGAGCCCATGGTAAGCTGTAAAAAGTAACTTTTTGTCATTCAATCTAGCGAGCTGCCGCATGACAAATACCCCAGATGAAATTTTACAACATATTTTCTCGATGTATGGAGCCCAGGTCAATCGTCTATCCAACAAAACTCCTAGAAATGCAAGTTTTTCTTCCTGGTCTAATTGATTATCATTTACAAACACGTTTATAGCCCTATCTTCATTTAAATTATGTTTGTTTTTGAATTGAAGGTATTGGCATTTTTTACTTTTTATTGGTAATTTCAACTGTTTCAAGAATTGGACAATGGACTGTACACCTATATGGGCACTTATTTCTAAATTATCTAGAATGGAATTGCTGAAAATGAGTGATGTATCGTCTGCAAATAAGAGGGCTCTACCACTAATTAATTGTCTATGTAAACGGTTGACATACAACATGAAAAGCAATGGACCTAGTATTGACCCCTGAGGTATTCCAGCTTGGACCTCTAATTTATTAGATTTATTCTTTACTATACTACTCCCAACTACTGTAGTTAGATCTACACAATGTAGTTAGTTTTCTCACAATAAGATATGATTCAAACCATTTCAGTTCAATCCCATTTACACCTACATTTTGCAGTATTTCCAATAAAGTTCTATAATTAACACAATCAAATGCCCTTGATAGATCTAAGAAGATTGCAGTAGCTTTATCACCTGAATTGATTATATCTATTAGTTTTTCAACTAGAGAAACTATGGCTTTATTTGTTGATCTCCCTTTCTGGAAGCCATGCTATTCATCACAGATAAAGTTAGCTTCTTGAAGGTGCAGAAGTAGCCTATTCAGAACTACTCTTTCAAACATTTTACTTATTACATTTAAAATACTAATGGCCCTCTAATTTTCCACCTTTTCTCTATCACCACTTTTGAAGATTGGCAAGATCTTCCCCTCTTCCATCTTATCTGGAAAAACACTTTGTTCTAATGAATTATTTATCAGATGAATCAAAGGGTCTAACAAATAATCTCCACATTCTTTCAGAATTTTACTGGATACCTCATCCATTCGTCAGTCGATAGAGAGAGCTCGTCCTGAGTTGTTGTGTATTGTTTGTGCTCCGCCAGTTTTATCTGACATGATAAGAGCGTTTAATCTGAACTGTTTGTTTTGTTCTATTATGAGTTGAATCCGAACATTATTTCAGTAACTTCCTGTAATAATATTATTTACTATTCTGAACTCTTACGCACGCGTGAATTTTATATTCCTATTTATTTCTTCATAGTTAAAATGTCGTGCAAGTCTTGCAACAAATCGCTTAGGAGCGGAAACGCAATCGAGCTGCAGTAAATGCCCATACAGCACGGTTATGTCCCAGATATGTATCAGATACATAATTTTGAAACTTCTGATATGTATCGGAAACTTACAGAGACCTACCTGAAACATACCAGGTACCCACACAGCACAAGAATATCCCTGGCATATCCTGAGAATGTCCCATAGGGATGACAGGAATATCCTGAGGAGATCCCGTTGTGGGATATGAATATCCTCAGGATGTCCCTAGCACATGTGAATGTCCGCCAATATCCCTATCCTGGGGATATCCCTCTAGGATATCCTGGGGATATCTCTCTAGGATATTCTGGGAATATCTCTCTAGGATATTCTGGGGAAATCTCTCTAGGATATTCTGGGGATATCTGTCTAGGATATTCTGGAGATATCTCTCTAGGATATTCTGGGGAAATCACTCTAGGATATTCTGGGGATATCTCTCTAGGATATCCTGGGATATGCTAGGGTTGTCCTGAAGATATCATCTGGTCACACCTCCAGGATATACTAGTGATATCCCTTTAAGTATATTCTATCATATCCCAAGGATGACCTAAGAAAATCATGTGAGCACCCCATCAGGATATTCTAGCAATACACTTCTAGAATATCCAAGGGATATAGGACATGTTTCAAGAACTTTAATCGAAGTTTGAAGTTATTTAATATATATAGTGTTAATAAAGGTGATAGGAAATCCAAAAATGCAGCATATATGCAGGTGCAAGCCACAGATTAATGATTTATCTAGTGAAGTTGATTATAACTTTATAATAATGGCCGGTTTAGTTTGTCTTATTAAATTACTGAAATTATACAACATTTTATGTAGAAAATCAAATCAAGTGAATAAATGAAACTTTTATGTCTTGATTTACAAAAATAATTTATTGCAATAATTCGTTTCAAATCTTCCAGAAAAATTATTCATTTAATAAAATTTATAGAAAATTAAAATTTATTATTCCTTTAGAATAAAAAATATTCATTAATAAAAAATAATTGATCATCATCCGTAATGGGCGCTTCTGTTGCACCCGTCATCCCCAAATATCCTCGGTCGCAGGCCATTTGTTTTCTGGAAAAATAATAATAGATTGAAAAAACAATAATGTAACTGCCTATTAACATTGACACTTTAAAATTTGTAAACATATGTGAATAACAATCATAATAGTGCAGTGTTAACAAAGGTCTGTTTTAATTAATAGAAATCATATACAAATTTGA
Organism: Conomelus anceps; assembly: GCA_948455865.1. NCBI lineage: Eukaryota > Metazoa > Arthropoda > Insecta > Hemiptera > Delphacidae > Conomelus > Conomelus anceps. Next base: position 20,386,350 of record OX418222.1, read on the forward strand.
AAACAATAATATTTACCAAGCCAGTTCCAGAGACATGCGCATGCACAGAACACTGTTGCTAATAAAAGTTATCTAAAAAATCTTCTAAACAAGTTGCTCAGAATCCGGATACTGCAATGAAGCATTGTTGTCATATATGCTGGCATGTACAAATGCATGTATAAATGCTGCATGATTTACGTTTTGCAGAAATCTCATTACCATCACATTACAAAAAAAAAAAAAACGATTATAAAAATTAATAGTTCTGATGTACTATATAATTATATATGAATGAATAATTCATATTGAATTAATGAGTATATATTGTCAGGTCACTATCAAAAATCTTTTAAAAATGCCAATAACAGCTGGTCATTGTTTTTAAGGAATCAAAGATCAACATGAGAAATTTGAGTTTAGAAAATGTTTACTGACAACAGTGTTTTGTGCATGCGCAGTCCTCTGGAACAGGTTTAATAAATATGACTTTATGCTGATATTATCCAGGTCTAATTTGTATTTACACAAACATAACTTTATGCTGATATCATCCAGGTCTAATTGAAAAACATTTAAAAACAATTATTTATGGAAATGAATATTTTTTATATTATATAAATACAATCAAAAAAGCTATTTTATTCAATATAAACAGCTGAGTACCCAGAACCAAACATATGTAAGCACTTGAACAATTCTCCACAAAACTACTTGTGTGCGCAGCTATGACCATGCTGATGTGTAGAAATTCCATTAAACAACGATCGCCGACACTCAAAAGGCACGCACCACTTTAAAGACAATTGAGCGTCCATGTGGTGTCTGGCCCAATGTGCCCTTTTGTTGCACCTTGCGAGGGCGAACCCCATTTTAAATTTGAAAGCCAGAAAACACAATTATTCATCAGCATGATGCAATGAACCAGATAAGTATAGTCTACTGATATAACTTTTAATCCATATATTTACAGTTACATTTCCCACATTTGAAACTTTTGTCTGTGATGTTTTTCATGACGAAATACTTAATGAACAATCTAATATTAAAACTGACACTGTATTTCACTTTTAAATAATGTTTTACTCACATATATTGGAGATGCTTGAGAAATGCATTTCACTTCTGAAAAGAAGCTTCGTCAGCCTGCCGCCAGGGGTCATGCTTTGTTGAGGTTAGGATGAGCGGCCATTATGTATTTGAAAATTGCGTTTGATTACAATTGTGTTTGGTCGTTGAGAAAGGTTGTTCTATCTTGTTTATGGTGTTTGAATATTTCATATTGTTCCAGTGTATTTAGTTTGTGGCTTTTTTGGAATGTGTGTAGAATTTCTAAGTCAGTTTGGATGTTATTGTGTGAGTGCCCAGTGTTGATTAAGTGATCTGCAAATGTTGAGTCAGAGTTGGAATGTAGTGCTTTGATGTGCTTTTTATATCTTATGTTGAATGATCTGCCTGTTTGTCCTATGTAGTACTTGGGGTGTTGCATTTGAGCTCCAAAACCTGCAAACCAATACAGATTTGTCACACTCACATAGCTCAACAAAAAATCACACAAAATAGCTTACATCTTCCAAAAATCCGGATTTAACACAGCATTCAGAACAACAAACAACCTGAAACACCAGATCCAACAAAAACCAGCTCACCTAACAAACAGCACAATTCACAAATTCAACAAACCAGGCATATATCAGCTCAAATGCAACACATGCCCCAAGTACTACATAGGACAAACAGGCAGATCATTCAACATAAGATATAAAGAGCACATCAAAGCACTACATTCCAACTCTGACTCAACATTTGCAGATCACTTAATCAACACTGGGCACTCACACAATAACATCCAAACTGACTTAGAAATTCTACACACATTCCAAAAAAGCCACAAACTAAATACACTGGAACAATATGAAATATTCAAACACCATAAACAAGATAGAACAAACTTACTCAACGACCAAATACAATTCAAATCAAACGCAATTTTCAAATACATAATGGCCGCTCATCCTAACCTGAACAAAGCATGACCCCTGGCGGCAGGCTGACGAAGCTTCTTTTCAGAAGTGAAATGCATTCCTCAAGCATCTCCAATATATGTGAGTAAAACATTATTTAAAAGTGAAATACAGTGACAGTTTTAATATTAGTTTGAAACTTTCTTTATTGTTTATGTGATCGAATTAAGTGAATTCAAGAGCAGAGTGAGTTTGCAATTATGAAGTGATCCATATAGAGTGGGACAGTGGCGGATTAATGAATTTTTATGGGAGGGGGCGACATACCCCAAAAATACCCGTTGGTCGGGGGGGGGGGGGGGGATGGAATAAAAATTTTGGAAATTTAGTAGCCTTTAACCGCATTTTACACCATTCTAGCACTTAAAATGTAGTAGAAATATAATTTTTTGTGTTTAAGAACAATCAAATTTCCCCTAGCTAGAGTAGTTTATTTCTGTATATTCATGTGGAATTAGGAATACAAATTTTTTCATACAATACAATATGTCTTGAACAAAAATTGCTTTGCTAGCTTAATTTTTATCAAAATTTACAGAGAAATGAACAGAGTCTAAGCAATTCATTCGTGATCGTGATGATTTTTAGACCTATATATATATATATTTAAATTAATCTCAACATTCTTTCATGTTTCATAATACCAGTACTACAATAAATATGTAATAGGTCAAAAACAAACAGAGATTTATATGCCCCTACCTATTCTATAAAAGATTAATCTTATTCAAACTAATTTCACTTGATATAAGATTTCCTTCATTCTCTGTCATTTGTTAATTCGTCATTGAATTAAAATCATGTCAACAGTTGAAGATAAAGTAAAGGTAATATAGAGAATAAGGCAAAATAAGTATTACAACATTTGTTAATTCCCGGCCGGAGGAGGCGGAGTGGTAAGACAAGTTGGAGGTATTCCGTCTGTGGCGGGACAATTAAAATTTAACCGTGTGCATGTCACAAGTGTTACTCTTTTTAATTTTTTTAAATGTGCAAGCCCTCGGGGGGGGGGGGGGCGGTCGCCCCCTCCGCCCCCCCCCTTTAATCCGCCCTTGGAGTGGGATTATAATATTTCAATATTTTGTCTGCGATTTCAAGGTGGATCAAAATCACTATAACATCAACTACATATTTAAAGCATCAACTTACTTTGTTTCTCTATCCTTTCTCTCCTTAGCCTTTGATAGCCCTTTCTTCATGGTCATCTCCATCTCAGCGTTTGTTGCATTTTTAACTGTTACCCATACTGTGTCTAAAAGCCAAAATAAAAAAGAATAGTATGTCACAAAGTGATTTGTGACGGCAGGATACTTGAAATTAAATCGATAATTTCAAGAAAAGTGAGTGAGCGACGCTCGACGGTGGAGCAGCGGCGGGGTAATTAGGGGGGTGGTAAGAGGGTACCGTACGCGCATTTTCGGTGCGCCGGTGGTCCGGTAATCTACCATCTCCCAACTCCTCCCCCGCACTTCGCCTACACTCGGGCCTATAAAACGGCCAGTGCTGATGGATTCAGCGGGACTTCAACTGTGGCTGGCTTGTAGCTTGTTCTAATAGTATTCCAAGTGAGTCCACTCGAGGGCCACTTAACCCGAATACTTACTTAGGACGACTACCCCGGTCGCTATAAGTCCCCTGTCTTTCCACCCATTCCTCCCACACCCTTCCCGAGCCTTGCGGTTACTGACTGCATACGCTCTTTCCATCCTCTCGTGCGGTTGCAGACACGCACGGGTCCCCTTGCGGTTTCAGACTGCAAATATCCTTTCCTCCTCCTTCTCAGAGCGGTTTCAGACCAGCGAAGAGTACTGCCCCCGAACTGAGCGGTTTCAGACTGCGAACGTTCGGTCCTCTACCCTCACACCCACCAACTCCTTAACATCCCCTCGTGCGGTTACAGACACGCACGGGTCCCTTTGCGGTTTCAGACTGCAAATATCCTTTCCTCCTCCTTCTCAGAGCGGTTTCAGACCAGCGAAGAGTACTGCCCCCGAACTGAGCGGTTTCAGACTGCGAACGTTCGGTCCTCTACCCTCAAACCCACCAACTCCTACACCTCCTCTCGCGCGGTTACAGACTCGCAGCGAGCCCCTAGTGCGGTTCCAGACTGCCTATATCCTTTCCTCCATCCCCTCGTCGCGGTTTCAGACACGCCACGAGTACCCTTGCGGTTTCAGACTGCATACACCCCTTCCTTACCCTTCTCGTGCGGTTCCAGACACGCAACGAGCTCCTCTTTGCGGTTCCAGACTGCATCTTTCCTTTCCTCCTTCCCCTCGTCGCGGTTTCAGACATGCCACGAGTACCCTTGCGGTTTCAGACACGCCACGAGTACCCTTGCGGTTTCAGACTGCATACACCCCTTCCTTCATCCCCTCGTGCGGTTACAGACACGCAACGAGCCCCTAGTGCGGTTCCAGACTGCATATATCCTTTCCTCCTTCCCCTCGTCGCGGTTTCAGACACGCCACGAGTACCCTTGCGGTTCCAGACTGCATACAACCCTTCCTTCATCCTCTCGTGCGGTTACAGACATGCAACGAGGTCCTTTTTGCGGTTGCAGACTGCAAGTATCCTTTCCTCCTCCTTCTCAGAGCGGTTTCAGACCTGCGAAGAGTGTGGCCCCCGAATTGAGCGGTTGCAGACTGCGAACGTTCGGTCCTATACCCTCCCAAAACACTTCTCGGTTTGAGAAGTGGATCCTCCTAGAGCTCGGCGGTTTCAGACAGCCAAAGCTTGTCACCTACCCCCACGCCGAGCGGTTCACAGACAGCGACGCGTGTTCCAACCCCGTCCCAGGACTCCTCGTTCCGTAATAGAACCAACCATTCCTTCCTTACCGAGTGTTAACTCACCCTGTCCGCGAGCAGAAGCCTCCGGACGAAGGAAGGAAGAAGTAGGCTGGGATAAGGCTGTTAAAAAGCAGGATAAGCCTACGAAGAGTGTGTCCTCTTTTCCTAACCCCCCCCATTTCCCGACTGAGTCTAGTCAACCAGGAGAAAATCCTGGTATCAATCAGGCACAACTCGAGGAGGAGTCGAGGTGGCCTGATAGATTGGCGCCCAACGTGGGGCATGATAGATTGGCGCCCAACGTGGGGCCTGATAGATTGGCGCCCAACGTGGGGCATGATAGATTGGCGCCCAACGTGGGGCATGATAGATTGGCGCCCAACATAGGGGGCTCGAAAAAGGACACGAAAAAGGAGCTATCAATAGCTGAAATGAGCGATAAAGGCGAGGACATACAACAGGGAGTGCAGCAGGCATCCCAGGATGAAGATCCTACGGATTATTCATCCGATCCCAAGGTATCTTGGATATATAGACTACACAAAGAAGAAGCAGTAGGTCTATTAGAAGATTGGGGGTTGCCCAGCAATGGTGTTCTAGTCGAGCTAAGGAAAAGACTTGTTGAACATCATAGGAAGCAGACTGTCCGCAGGACAGCCCCAGCCGAAGCTAGCGGCAGTGATGTCTGTGCAGGAACTCACAGTCAAGATAGGGGTCAGAATGTGGAGTTCAGTCGGCCCGGAAATTCACTTTAAAGGCAGCTAAATCACACAAACCGCTGTGTTGATTTGGGAGCTGTGTGCGACAAAATACGGAGTTGGAAGCTCTCATATAATGGGCTATCCGATGCTCCTAGTTTTGTGGAGAGGTTGGAGGAACTCCAACAAGCGTATGGATATACGGGAGAACAATTGTTAATTGCCCTCCCTGAGCTACTAGCAGACAAAGCTATACTATGGATGCGGAATAATAAGCATCAGTGGCACTCATGGGCCGATTTTTTGCGGGATTTTAAAGCTCGTTACTATCCCAGCTCATACGGCGACGACTTGGAGAGTCAAATCATTGCCAGAAAGCAGCGAGAAGGAGAGACTGTAGACGATTATGCAGGGGCCCTCCAGACGCTTATGCGTAGAAAAGGTGGATTTTCTAACGCCGCAATCCTACTACGGATTTATAAAAATTTATTGCCAAGGTATAAGCTATACATACGCGCCGGCGATATAGATTCCGTGGAAGGACTATTGAATGCTGCTCGGGAATATGAGCAGATAATAGCTGGAGAGAAACTCATGACTAAGACCGATAAAGTACAGGAAAACATTCACGAACCACGGAGGCAGAGACAAGCCCCGGTACAGAAACCAGAAGTAAGGTTTAACAGAAACAGAGACGAACTCAAAAAGTTGTCTGAATATACAGAGCCCGTATGTTGGCTATGCAAACAGCCGGGCCATTGGAAATCCAACTGCCCACAAAGAGATATTTGTGAACAATGCAGCAAACCACCTCAGAGCTGTATTTGCAGCAGTATGATTTAGAAATCAAATATAGGCGAGGGAAATTTAACATTGTCCCTGATGCACTCTCCCGCAATCCCGACATTTCTCAGGAGGTAGATGACGCGGCTACTCCAACCGAGGAAGTAAGCCCAGTCGATATTAAGGGAGCGAACGATCCGTGGATAAAGTTGTACCCCCCCCTTGTTTGAGGAAGAAGAAGGGGAAGAGGTAGAATCAGTCGCCGTTGTGCGGCTGAGTGAAAGGAGAGCTCAGAAGGAGTTGAAAGGAGAACTCAGAAGGAGTTGAAAGAGGAGACGGAAAAGGGCCCTATACGAAGCTATTATGCGAGATAATAACTCGTAATAATGGGCCCATTTCTGTCTAATTATAGGAGGGCAGTTTGTTTGGCACCCGAGCCAAGCAAAGCCGGCTGCCTATAGCCCTCGGTCACGGGGCGGGTGACAACCCCTACACCATACACGAATCGCCGTGTATTGGTGCCGGTTGTCACTGCTAGACGGCATGGGAATGCTGAAAGCAGTGATGCCAGAAGGGCGTCGGAAGTGGCACAGATTGCCGTGAGGCGCTCACCTTTTAAGGTGGCTCCTCAAGCATAAGGCGTCCACCTCTTAAGGTGGTACCTTATGCTATCCTTTCCCCTTTCCCCCTCCCCCTCCCCAGGAAAGACGGGGGTGTCACAAAGTGATTTGTGACGGCAGGATACTTGAAATTAAATCGATAATTTCAAGAAAAGTGAGTGAGCGACGCTCGATGGTGGAGCAGCGGCGGGGTAATTAGGGGGGTGGTAAGAGGGTACCGTACGCGCATTTTCGGCGCGCCGGTGGTCCGGTAATCTACCATCTCCCAATTAATTACTCCTCCCCCGCACTTCGCCTACACTCGGGCCTATAAAACGGCCAGTGCTGATGGATTCAGCAGGACTTCAACTGTGGCTGGCTTGTAGCTTGTTCTAATAGTATTCCAAGTGAGTCCACTCGAGGGCCACTTAACCCGAATACTTACTTAGGACGACTACCCCGGTCGCTATAAGTCCCCTGTCTTTCCACCCATTCCTCCCACACCCTTCCCGAGCCTTGCGGTTACTGACTGCATACGCTCTTTCCATCCTCTCGTGCGGTTGCAGACACGCACGGGTCCCCTTGCGGTTTCAGACTGCAAATATCCTTTCCTCCTCCTTCTCAGAGCGGTTTCAGACCAGCGAAGAGTACTGCCCCCGAACTGAGCGGTTTCAGACTGCGAACGTTCGGTCCTCTACCCTCACACCCACCAACTCCTTAACATCCCCTCGTGCGGTTACAGACACGCACGGGTCCCTTTGCGGTTTCAGACTGCAAATATCCTTTCCTCCTCCTTCTCAGAGCGGTTTCAGACCAGCGAAGAGTACTGCCCCCGAACTGAGCGGTTTCAGACTGCGAACGTTCGGTCCTCTACCCTCAAACCCACCAACTCCTACACCTCCTCTCGCGCGGTTACAGACTCGCAGCAAGCCCCTAGTGCGGTTCCAGACTGCCTATATCCTTTCCTCCATCCCCTCGTCGCGGTTTCAGACACGCCACGAGTACCCTTGCGGTTTCAGACTGCATACACCCCTTCCTTACCCTTCTCGTGCGGTTCCAGACACGCAACGAGCTCCTCTTTGCGGTTCCAGACTGCATCTTTCCTTTCCTCCTTCCCCTCGTCGCGGTTTCAGACACGCCACGAGTACCCTTGCGGTTTCAGACTGCATACACCCCTTCCTCCATCCCCTCGTGCGGTTACAGACACGCAACGAGCCCCTAGTGCGGTTCCAGACTGCATATATCCTTTCCTCCTTCCCCTCGTCGCGGTTTCAGACACGCCACGAGTACCCTTGCGGTTCCAGACTGCATACAACCCTTCCTTCATCCTCTCGTGCGGTTACAGACACGCAACGAGGTCCTTTTTGTGGTTGCAGACTGCAAGTATCCTTTCCTCCTCCTTCTCAGAGCGGTTTCAGACCTGCGAAGAGTGTGGCCCCCGAATTGAGCGGTTGCAGACTGCGAACGTTCGGTCCTATACCCTCCCAAAACACTTCTCGGTTTGAGAAGTGGATCCTCCTAGAGCTCGGCGGTTTCAGACAGCCAAAGCTTGTCACCTACCCCCACGCCGAGCGGTTCACAGACAGCGACGCGTGTTTCAACCCCGTCCCAGGACTCCTCGTTCCGTAATAGAACCAACCATTCCTTCCTTACCGAGTGTTAACTCACCCTGTCCGCGAGCAGAAGCCTCCGGACGAAGGAAGGAAGAAGTAGGCTGGGATAAGGCTGCTAAAAAGCAGGATAAGCCTACGAAGAGTGTGTCCTCTTTTCCTAACCCCCCCCATTTCCCGACTGAGTCTAGTCAACCAGGAGAAAATCCTGGTATCAATCAGGCACAACTCGAGGAGGAGTCGAGGTGGCCTGATAAGTAAAAAATAAAATAAAAATGTTCTATTGAAACAATAGAATGTTATCAAAATTTAAAATTGGTAATGATGACTTATGAACAGAGTAAAAAAATTTTATCACTCTCTACATGCATTCCAGTAATAATTTCAGTCATTTGAATGACACTAGGCCTAGTAGATACTCAGTGTTGAAAAAATATTTTTCCCTTTAGCGCCAAACCAGCTATTACTGCAAACTTCATTGCTTATTTAGATGAGGCTCAAAATCCAAATTTTTTTATTCAGCCATTGAACATATAAATTTAATAGATCATGTAAAAATCAATATCACAAAAATCAAGTTACAGGAGCATTTGCAACATTCAAAAATACCACAAGAATATAAAGCATAAAGTCGCAAGCATACAAAGCACAAAATCACACAAGCAATAATACAATCCCAATTTTACAATCATATAAAAGCACAAATCATATCATACAAATACAAAAGCATAATCATAAGTCATGCCCAATAGTAGAGGCGAAGTGATTGGCTGGATGTGAAGGGATTGGATATTGAGAGTAATTGGCAGAAGATTGTACAATATTTGTTTCATGTTCATGCCACATAATTTAGTGAACAATTTAATATCAAAACTGACACCGTATTTCAGATATATATTTTTTTTCACTCACCCTTATACTAGAGATACTGGAGGGTTGCATTTCACTTCTAAAGAGAAGCTTTGTCAGCAGCCTGACGTCATGGAAAACATCACAGATTATTTAGTGAATTCTTTCACCTGCAAATAAATTAAAACTGGAAATTATGAAATTCAAATGTTACTTCATAAAAATGAGATTTTATTGTAAATAGGAGTGTCACATAGGCTAAAGCACCAAACCATGTTGTTAATTAATTGAAGTGGTTCTAATCTGTGGAAATTTGATACTGGGGAAGTGATATGGGAGCCGTGTGGCGTGGCTTGTATCTGTTCAGATAAGATAAGCACCTCAAGCCCCCCTCACTCTAAGTGCCTGCATGGAACTTATTATTATATAGGCCACTGCACTGCTAATTATTAATACTGCTATGAGAAGACTTTTATAATAATGACCAGATTTTAGAAAGGCTTGATCAACCTAATTGGCAGAATTCGAAAGAGTTAGCCTAGGCCAAACCCATGTTAGGTATGGTAATTCAATAATAAATTAGAGTAGGAAAATAGTTACTCAGTATTTACCTATAAGCTATCATCATAGAAAATTTTCATAGGTTTCAATCAACTTCATAAATCACATAATAGGCTACCGTATTAGAAATTCCAACCTTACACATAGCCTAAATTGTACCGTATCTAGGCAAGAGATCTACATTGCATTCCATGTCTAGCTAAAATTAAACAAAGTAGAGGACAGTAATGTTTTCACTTACCTAGAAATGTTTCGGTTGTAGTCTCGTTGACGATTGAACAACAAACTAGGCTACAAGTTTTCTTGATAAAAATCTATAATAAATAATAAACAAACCAAAAACAATCAGCAAGCAGCGATTTGACGCAAGAGTCAGAAAACGATTTTTTCCACAAAATTAACGAACTCACTCAAGATGACAATATAACAAACGTAATTAATTCATTACAGTACTAACGAATTAATTTGCTCAGGCCTACTGTTACTGCACCTATATTCTCGTAAATAAAATAGTTTTATATTTACTCTGATTCATTTTTCTTCTGTATATTAAATAATATTAACTACATTGTATTTGTGATAATTACAATCACATATAGCAGGATTATAAAGTTCAAGTTTGGCAATACTGCTGATATGTTAAAGGGTTATGCTGAGAATATCCCTGGGATATGACCGTTGAAATGATGAATGATACGTTATAGATTTCCTACGCATGTCCCTAGGATATGACCGTCACATGACAAATTAATGCAACATTTAATGTTTGAATTCTTATTTGACCAATTTCCTTATTAACAAGGTGAAATTACGATTGTATGGTCATTTTCTACATTACTGTAAACCTTAAACGTTCATGTTGAGATTTTTCTTTTTCAATATCCTGAGGATATCCTAAAGATATCCCAAAATGCCATGTCCCTGTGGGATATTTGGGGATCAGTGTGGGATATCCTGAGGATATTCTGTGCTATGTGGGTATGTACCAGGTACATCTAAATGTCCGCTTTGGTGATATGTTTCAAACAAGTATCATTGGTACATATTTGATATGTATCATTGATATGTACCAGAAATGAATCAATGGAATCTATCAGATATGTATCAAAATTATGTATCCAATATGTATCAATGATATCTGTTTGAAACATATCAACAAAGCAGACATTTAGATGTATCAGGTACATACCACAGATGTATCTAATAGGTACAGATTGGTCTCTGTAACTATCAGAGTTATCTAACTGATACATATCTGAGATGTATCTGCGAAATATTCTATATTAATGAGGGTGAAAATAACAATTATCAAAATGTATCCCTGATTCTTGTCAAGAATACAATTTGTAGAGGAGCTAGGATCAAAGAGGATAATATTGATCAATTACATGGAAGTGTGAAAGAAAACGCAAGAGTGGAATGTAAATATATAAAATATATTTCATAAATATAGAATACATTTTGGAAAATAACAAAATATTCTATAACGAGACACTGTTTTATAGAAAAAGTAATGAGCTCATTCTCTATTTTGTGATTCACTTTCACTTTTTTCTATTTCAAAAATCATATTTGAAAATATATATATAATATATATAATAACATGATAAATTATTAAAAGATGATTGCTTAACAAATTCATTCATCAAAACTTCCTGGTAACTTACAGAAATCAGGCAACTACATAAATCTATCCATGGTATCTTATCCATTCGAGCAGGTCCATATCATCATCTGCTGTTTTCTCTGGTACATTACTGGAATAAAACAATTTAGATCATTAACAGTAAATAACAGAAGTCACAAAGTTGATTCTCAAGCATGTGTAATATGAATAATAATGTTTTTATTGAATCTAATTAGAAGAGAGGAGCCTGCAAACACTGGAGTTAGTTGGAAATAGTTGGTTAATTTTTCACCAGCCTAAATTTTTACATAGAAATTGAGATTGAAATGAGAAATATTGTAGATGAAATGGAGAAAACTAGCAAGCATTTTATAAGGTGTATAAGGCCACTTACTGAATCAAATTTGTATTTTTCTTGAATTATGGTTGCCTCAAGCTTTATTGGCTGCTCAAGTGAGAAGAATTGCACCCGATGTGGTACTGCTATTCAAGCCACTACATAGAAATCACGTTTCTGTGGGCAAATCCATGCAGCATTAGGTGTGCATTTGGCTTTAGGCTTAAATATTCAAACAGAAACCGTTATTAATCGAAATGTAAACGTTTACATCAATTTTATTATCATATTTATTTAAGACTGATAAATTATTATTATAATTATTATTATTAAATTCCTGGATTTCTTGTTCCATGACGAACTGCGTTGTTAATATTAACTTTTCAAGTGAATTAAACGACTTGCAGTCAAATTTTATTAAAAATAAGTATTTCACTTACTTTTGAAGGCCAAACGTTTTCGAGTTGTTGAAACCCATCTTCAAGCCTTGAAGATGGGCTTGAAGATGGGATTCAACAACTCCAGGGGCGCACCCAGACTTTTGGTTTGGGGGGGCTTACCCGTCCTACCAGGAAACATTTTGGTGGGGGGAGGGGGGTAAAATTGGAAATTTTTCAGAGCTCTTTTTACAAGATTGTTGCTTGATAAAGTTTATTGAGGGGGCGGGGATTCATTACTTGACTTTTTAAAGAGTACAGTATTAGTATTAGATAGTAGCTATGGGGGCAACAAAATGTGTCCATCATGAGTATTTTTTGTACAGTGTTTCAAGAGTTCAAAATGATTCTGCCAGACTGCATAAGCAACTTCTCATGAGAGTAAAAAAAATAGAATGAATGTAGGTCCGGAACGCTTTGTTACAGAAATAAAGAGGGCGAAAGATTACAGCTATTCCAGCATCCATTCAGAAATGGCTAATGTCTTCATATGGTGTGAATTAAATTGAATCAATGTAAAATTATCTGAAACAAGATCTACTATTTCAAATTTTTATGATGCCTACACCATTCTGAAACTTTTGCGTTGGAAATAAATTGAACGAAAAATGCCAGTCTGAACGCGATTCGAGATTACCAAATGTGGGATATTTTACAAAAATTCACAAAATGATCATAAAAACACGTTTTTTTATTGTCGGCCTAGTGGCCAATTCAATTTCCAATGAACCAAACATTTTGCTCAATTTCTCCCTCAAAACTTGCCAAATAATTTTTTAAAATCCAATATGAATGTACTCAATAGTCAAGAACGGTCGCAAAGTTTATTAAGTCGAGTTTTATTGAATCAAAGCATACTGATTTTGCACAGATGCTTTCCACTTCCTATTCTTCTGTCTTTTTATCCAATTTAAATTATGGTTTTGTAAACTCTGGGTGCTTTATTCACAATCAATAACCAAGTTCATACCGTTCAATCTCAAAAAGGCCTTCTTTTGGCCGTTTTTGCGTATTTCATAATTATAATAACTCAATAGTCGCTGTAGTTAATGTTTTATGTGATATTACAGTTCATTTCACAGCGAATGCTGCATTCAATTCACCACCTAAATGAGGGCTTTAGAATCCTAAAGTTTTCTGAATGAGTTCTAATTTATTGATCTCTTATTGAAAAAGATAGCTTTACTCTTCTGCTATATTTATTTATTTATTTATTTATTTATTTATTGAAGCGTTTTCAAATGAATAAGCTTTTGCAATCTTATTGAATTTTTTTCGGAAAAACCTGTGAACCTTTTTTAGGAAATTGCTAGCCGCGAGCCGTAACAGGTACCTGTTCAGTCAGATAAGATAAGCTGCAAATTCCTAGGGTAAGGGTGACCGAATGGATTGGCTATCAAAAAAGAGGTTCTCAGCTATAAAATCACTTGCCGATGACTCGGAACTCACCAAAAACTGTGGGCTCACGCACAGGTCTCAGAACTATCTGGGCTTCACATTCCGAAATAAATTACACTATTACCATAACGTTAAATGTATTACAGGTTTAGGAGGTTCTAGAGGCTAGAGATCCTGTGCTTATTGGTTAAATAATTGCCATATTGATATGAGTGAAACGAATTATTTTAATTACCTTTACCCAGCCGCCTGTTCGGATTTAATTGTGCAAGGCTACAAACTCTATTTCCACCTATGGTAGTCACTCATAGCATTCCTTTTAATATAACGATATTGTTAATTGTTATAAACACTATCCTATTTAAACAAGTTTGAAATGTACAGCCTCTAGTGTCAATGTGACACAGTCAATTCGGTTGAAAATTATCAACTTTTTGATAAGGATTTCAGGACCTGAGAGAAAGGCTTAAGCCCCAAAGCCCCCCATGAGCATTAGTCAAGCCATGAGCATTATTCTACTTAAAAAGTGTGAATACATGACATGTACCAACAGTAATCAGCCTGCAGCACATACGGTACTCTCTATAGTAAATTTTCTTGAAAATTATCTACAATTTTTTAAGGAGCTCGGGATCTTGGGGGGGGCTTAAGCCCCCTAAGCCCCCCCCCTGGGTGCGCCACTGAACAACTCGAAAACGTTTGGCCTTCAAAAGTAAGTGAGATACTACTTATTTTTAATAAAATTTGACTGCAAGTCGTTTAATTCACTTGAAAAGTTGATATTATTATTAGTAGTAGTAGTAGTAGTAGTAGTAGTAGTAGTAGTAGTAGTGATAATATAATCTTATTTTTATTTTACAAGTTTTTTACTCTGAAAATTATGACTCCTCCCGGCACACAGACAAATCATCATACAATATTCATATCCTGTAATACTGTTTTACAATAAATGTACGTACTAATTATATGAATAGATGCAATTTGAATTTAAATGCTTGTACTGATGAGCGATGGAAAGAATACGATGTTGAGAAAATACAAGTGTTTTGATTTAAAACTTTCATTTTCAAAAACAACTAGACAATGATTTGCTGGAGAGAATAGCATAAATATACAATACAATACCGGTAGCCCATAAGTCAGCATTCATCAGAGCATATATGACCCATAAGTAATGACCCATTTTTTATTCAAGCAATGCAAGTCCAAGACTGAATACATATATGGAAGGCGACTTGCTACCGGGCCGCTTGTGTGTCCTCGCTCTAAATAATGTTTAAGGGTCGGTTGCACGAAAATAGATCAAGGTTTCATTAAGCATGAAAAATAACATTGTTAATTAGAGATTAAGCTTAGCTCAACAGACATTTGTGCTGCTACAATTGAGAAATTCTTATGAAAAATGACTCATAGACTACCAGTTGGAATCAAATAATCAGCTTACTTTTTACTCCTGTCAATCCTCATTTTTGCTTGAACAAGCCAACGTGCTATGATAGCATCCAAGTCTTTTTCGGTTGCCTCTTTTTGGTGCACCCTTACAGCTGAAACATGAGTATCAAAGAAAAGATTGTATCAAATCAATGTATGACTTTTAAAAATGTCTACAGTACAACAAACATAATTGGAAAAGATTAATAATGGCAACAATTTCAGGAATTACAGTTATACTGAGGTAACCATTTGATGATAACTGATAAAACCACCCCTTCAAAGTTTAAAGTTTTAAATATTCATATGTATTATCTTGCTGTGCAGAACTGACCTTTTTGACCTTTTGTGCAGAACTGACCTCTGCAACCAAGCGCCGAAGAAGAACAACATAGTTCGAAACGCGTCCGCCGCGACTCAAATATGTCAGTTCTGCACAGCAAGATAATACATATGAATAGTTCTACTGCATTTCACGAAAAATGGATAACCACAACAATAAAGTTTTAAACTTTTTAGCTTCTATTCATGGGAATTTTCAACACATATGTTGAAGCTGCAACACATTAGTGCTTTATTTAACAATAATAAAAGCTGAGCAATGCAGAATTCAGCTTTCATAGATGTTTGGAAAATTAAAATTTTGTTACATTAATAAGCCATTTCATAGAAATGAAGAGAATTGTTTTGCTCTAGTAAGGTGAACGTGAATTATTGGGCAAGTAATAATTTTTTTTTAACTTAGCGATGCTTGAGTAAAGAGGCAGAAGTCAAATTAGTGTTTCAGATGCTACTTTTCAACCAATAAACATGAAATTAGAAATTTAGAATTAGAATTTTTAAAAATTGTAATACCTACAAATATTTATTTTTAACTAATGAAAACAGTAAAGGTACTGACGTTAATGGATGAAGGTTCAAAGAGATGGAAAACTCTTTTATTTCTTGAGAAATAATGGAAATAATGAATAATATAATAAAATAATGAAAAACTCTCTTATTTCTTGAGAAATAAGCAATCATTAAGGAAAAAATAGAATTAGATCTCACCAACTACTTTATACAGACAGTCGGTTTTGAAGGATTTTTCTTCCTCCCCAACATGCTGAATTTATTTGTCATTTCTGCTGTATATGCTATATTCTACACCCTAACCTAAAAGAAGGAAGTTGAAAACGCTTTTTGTGCACTAAACTAAAGCTGTACCTAATGCCTAGAAATTGGCTATGCTGTTTTTTAATCTAAAAATACAGAGTGATCATAGAAGAATGGGGCGGTTTTGATCATTTCACTCTGTTGTCAAGAGCATCGTCAGACGACCCACAGTACACTGATTTAAGGTATGGATTTGAGATGAGCTCAAAGTCAACAGAGTGAAATGGCCGTCACGCCATAACGTGAGTCATAATTTCCACTTAAGTGTTTTTTAAGTTTTTATTATATTAGTAGAAACAAGATGGATCTTCAACATCAAAATAATTGACATTCATAAAACCTGAATTGGTTAAATTGAAACTTGATTCTATGTTGAATGAAAAGTGAAATTTAAAAAGATTATTCAACTTACACATTTTTTGAGAATCTCGGGATCAAAATTTTGATTAAAGTCAATCAATTGACTTTCAGTTGGGATTGGAAATCTGGCAATCTCTTCTGGGTCGGTTAATGATGTATTTTCCTTCATTGCAAGTGAACGATCATCAAGTTTCACTTCAATCATTCGAACTTTAAACAGAAGAGTATTTAGTTTCCTCAATACCTCTGCTTTGAAGTCTGAAACAATTAAAATTACAATTAAAACAGTAAGGCATTGATAATAATAAGAGTAATCAGTCACATCTTTGGGATGTGAACAAGCATTGGCGAATTCAATTAGTACTAAATAAGTATAGTAATTTACAACCTCCCAAACCAGAGCCTCTTATTTAACATTAAATAAAGTGCACTTTGGAGGCGTTGTCAAATTTTCAACCTCAAAATAATTATAAGAAGTTCTGAAAATATAATAAGTTTTAAAGAACTTTTTCTTTTTTCTTCATCTGGGCTCAATGGTTACTGGTAACTTTGTAACAGATGGGGGTGCTCACAATCTCAAATCATTATTCTAGATTATTAGCAAATTAATGACAGTTAAGCTTGTTAAAACAACATTAAAATTTGGTAAATACGGTATCCTCATTGATCTTATGAGATATTGTTCAGACTAGTGCTGTACATTTTTGTAAAATTTATGTTATTCATGCTAGAAGAACAATCAACAGATGAGACAATCAATACTAAAATAGCAATGAAAAGATAATCTTATTTGATACTTACTGAAATTTTGACGCTTTCTAAAAATCCTCTTCAAATCACAAAACTTCAAAAGCATTGGCCACACTTAAAACGATGGTAAAAATGTCACACAAACATTAGAAAAGCCACCAAAACAGGTCGAAATTGATGGTTCTTGTTTACAACAGTGGCCGTTGAGAAGACGAGTCCTTCTAGATGTTACCAACAAATACTTGCCAAGGCGCATGTGCAGACTAAGTGCATTGTGGGTAGGTTTCATGGATACTTATCAGATATGTCTTGGCATGTATGACTGGATCTGAAGAAAACCGGTTATGATGAGATGTAGCTGGGACCTATCTGAAAACTATCATTTGATACATACATTTTGGATCACATAGTTACATATCTGATAGGTATCTGTGACTTAGTGTGCTGTATGGGTGTAAGTGTAAATATCATCATTACTGTATCGGACTGAAACCTGATGGAGCTAAGTGCATTATAGATAAGAATGGAACTGTGACCAATGAATACAGATACTATCTGATAGTATCTGTATTCATTGCTGTGACGCCTGCAAATCGAGTGTCATTAATTGCCCAGCAACTGTGACAACAACTGATAAGATATCTACATCATAAGAATCAGAAGTTCTCAAATTACTAGAGGAGATGAAGGGAGAAATGCGGCGGATGGAGTTGGATCTTGGAAACTCTATAGGGCGTTGTCATACGGATGTTGAAGAAATTTTACGAAAACTTAAAGTTCATGAGAAACAACTGAGTATTTGCCTTGAAAAAATTGAGTCCCAAGCTTTGTAAATTCTTATGCTAAAAGAGGAAAACGAATCATTACATCATTGTTTATCCAATTTACAGCAGTATTCGCGGGAAAACTGCATTGAAATTCGAAATACATAATTATCCTGTAGTGCTGAATGAAAATATTGTAGAATTAGTTAAAGAAATTGATAAGGCATTGAACTAGCCAATTTCAGAACAGCAGATTGATAATTGTCATCGACTTCCAACCCAAAAAGAGAATATTCCACCAACCATCATTGTCAAGCTTGTTAGGAAAATTGATAAGGATGGATTACTCAACAAGAGGAGGGTGATGCGTGACTTCTTGACAAGGCATCTGGGTCTTTCATCCAATAGCCCAATCTACGTGAATGAGAGTTTGTCTCAAGAAAGGATTAAAGTACTTGCAGTGGCAAAAAAAAATTAAGAAGGCTAAGGGGTTCAAATACTTATGGATACGTGATGGAAAGATTCTGGTCAGAAAATCAGAGAACTTTCTTAGTAATGGAAGGTATCCATAATGAAAAATAAGACGAAATTGTCTCAACCACATTTATTAAAACTTCGAGAAACTAGTTTTGGTTGTTACACCATTATCAATCTCAATCAAACTGAAAAACTAAAGTACAGAGAAGCCTTATATATACTGTACATGGAATGATACTATTGGCTAAGAGGGAAAGAGGCTGACCTTAATCGGACGTTGTGATTGGCTGTCAAGTCACGCCCCCTGGTGGGAGGAGTAACAAGCAAAAATACAAGTCAAATCAATAACTAAACACTGTGAACATAAAGAAAGCAACAAAAAATTGAATAAGGCAATTCCAGCCTCTCACTGAACCGGACCTCTCACTGGTAGGCTTCACTTTATTCCCACAGAGCATGGGAACATTAAAGACCTTGGAAGTATCCATGTTCACTGCTTTGTTGTCTTAATCAAACTGAACGAATGCAAATTATTGTGTGGTATTTATAGGTGCTGGCCTGGTGGGCGAGGCCAGTGATTACATCAATTACACAGACATGTTTTTTCCTGCATAGATATGACTCATAGCATTGGAATACAGCAGTGACGTCATACATACTAGTTGAAACTGGTATATCAAAGGCTGGTTGGTGGGGCCAGTGATGGAAGTAGAAGTGGGACTCTCTCTCACTCACTCACTCTCTCACTCTCTCACTCTCTCTACCCTCTGTTTTTCGTTGAAACTGCCTTTGTTGAAAGCACAGCAAGGTGATTTTTTACCTATATGAAGGTATACTGGGTGGGGGCCGTTGTTGTGCCTTAGGGTTTCTTGGCAGATTCAACTGGAATGGGTAAGGCAAGCCGGGTGACGTTGGTGGCATAGGAGGTACATGACTCAAGGATGAAAGAGGATGCATGAGTGGAGGTGCTGGTGCTGGGATACGTTGCTCCATGATAATGTTTTTTATTTTCTTGAGTGGATCAGTAATTGGTTTGAAATGTTTAAAGTGCTTCTCTTCCTCCAATGATCTGCCCAGTATAAACTCTTTATGCTTCCTCTTAATGTCACATTGCAGCCGGGCTATCTCCATGATGGTTGGAGCAATGTCTTCCACAGTTTGTTTCTTATACTTTGTGTCCATCTCAGTTAACATATGGTGGAGAAATGATGCTCCTTGAGCTCTGCTCATACTTTTATAGTGTCTGCTCTATATGTTTACCGATTCATAAATAGCTTTCAGGTAATAGAAACCCTTTGTTCAAGATTTTACACAATCATTGGATGGTAGGATGACACTGTTTGCCATTGACTGTTTGAGCCAAAATGGAACAATTACGACTGGCAGCATTGTGGAGCACTAGGGGAACACTTGGGCATTGAGGGGAGCACAAGGGTAGTGTGCACATGGGTCAGAGTTTCTTGGGGGAGTCATGCTAGAGGGGTCCCGAGTAATGCTCATAAGTCACCCATCCATGAGCAGACATAACTGGAATGAGAAGGCCGGGGCCACGTGATGGGAGTATGGGTTTCTCTCTTTCTCATTGAAACTGTTCCATTGGAATTTTTTAGGATGATGCGACCACTTTTAGGAAGTGGGTAGCCATTTTTCGGGCGAGGGGGGCCACTGTGAGGGGTGAGGGGAACTACTTTCAGGGTGAGGGGAACCACTTTTCGGGCGAGGGGGAGCGTTTTTAGGATGAGGGGGTCCACTGATTGAGGGGAACATTTTGGAGGGGGAGGGGGAAGAGCTTGTGGGAGGGGGAAGGGGGGTTGCACCAGAGGTCTCCAAACTATACTACTCCACAGCAAATTTATCTACATATTCTAAATTAGATGTTTGCATACTCTTAGCATTTTTATTGAAGATACTTACTCCCCCAGTTCGATGAGATGTCCTGCAATAAGATGCTTTCAATGAATAGTTTGGAATATTAAGTTGTGACATTTCATCTTCTTTTAAACCATGCTCTGTGAAAATGACAAAATCAGGAGCCTCTTGTTTCAAAAATACTAAGATTTTATCTATTTTGTTACAAATGTATTGAATATTCTGATTGAACACAGTGAGTATCCCTATCACCCCTGATTACTTTATCATTGCTTTTGCATATTGAAAATCTACTTAATCTCTTAGAATCTTGGGAGCCTATCAGATTGTTACAATCTCACAATCACAAAATCCTTCCACTACTGTTCTCCTGATTTTTGATCGATTAACGTATTTTAACACAATTGAAGATTTATGAATTTATCATTTGAAACTAGTTTCCCTTCCCGGTTTTGAGCCATTTCACTAAAAAGGGTTCATTAGATTATTGTTCAGGAGAATAATTATTGGCAGTAGATTGCAAACGACTTTCAATCAGCTCTGCCATCCTATTACAAAATTTTGTTTTTCAGCCTTTCATTTAGGAAAAAAAACAAATTCCCAATTGCTTAGAATTCTTATTTTTTAGGCTTATAATAAAAGAAGCCGAGGAGATTATCACTACTTGGGGAGTCACAATAGTAGCTCATTTAAACAAAAACCTAGTTATATTGGTAGGAGCCTCTTCAACAAGCTACATCAGTTTTTAAAGTCTTCAAAATATAGAAATATTTTTAAAACAATTAAAAAATATTCAGTTGATAAAGCTTTTTATAGTGTACAAGATTCCCTTTCACATCAAAATTAAGCCTCACCTCTACTAATTGATATAGTAATTATGGTAACTAGTGTATAAGAGTGTTTAATTGTTGATCTGACTTGTCTTATTTAACTGCAGTCTCCAAGACGTAATCAACAAAAAAAAAAAACTTTTTCTATCCAGTAAACACTTTTTCTTTTAATGTCATTAACAAGTAGCTCAATCCCATAATAGGGTTTTCAGCATTCAGCTAGTCCAAAGCCTGGTTAAAGTGTGATGGGAATCAAAATGTTTAAAATAAGCCTTTGATAACTTGCTAGGATCAAGTGTTCTCTAATCTTCATATTATAATCATTATTTAGGCTACGTGCATAGTGGAGCTGAGAGCAAAGCATAAAAGAGCCTAGAGTAAAGAGCCTAGAGTCTGCAATAAGAGAGCAAAGAACTACTGTGTTCATAGTGAGGAGTTGAAGCAGCAAGCATCAAGGCCGTTCATCTCCCCACTATCCAGTTCGTTCACATCTACATATGCCGAAATGTATGATGAAATTTGTTAATTAAAAGCCTATTTTATTGATTATTGGGAATATCCTCTGCATTATCCTCCACAATAGTTATATTCATCTAATAAATGAATAAACAAAATATTTCGAATGACAAATCTATTAACGATACAGACAGTTAATAAATTAATGTATCAATAGCACAGATGGTTTGTGTTCCTGATACATTTATGGGCATTGATAATATTTTGTTTTATTAATTTATCTTGAATTTCTTGTTCCATAACGATCTGAATTGTTAATATTAACTTTTTATTGTAATTTTATGACTTGCAGTCAATTTTAATTGTGAATAAATAATAGATTAACTAATAATAATAATAATAATAATAAAATAATAAATCAACTAATAAATAATGAATGAATAATAAATTTGAGAATAATAAAATCAATGAACTAGTGGGTACAAATATTATTTATTCACAATTGAAATTGACTAAGATCAATTAGATTTAGACAACAAAAAGTAGAAAAAATTAATTTATCTCAACTTGTTTTGTAAATATAACAACTTGCACACAGTTTCAAATTGTGAATCAAGGACTTGGAAATGAGATTCAATAACTCGAAAACGTTCAGGGAAATGTGAGTACATTTATTATTTATTTATATTATTCACAATTAAAATTGACTGCAAGTTGTGTAATGAATAAACAATAAAAAGTTCATATTAACAAAGCAGATCGTTATGGAACAAGAAATCCAAGAAATTAATTTATTATTCCTAGTAGGCTATACAGGTTAAATCATTTATAACGAACAGAAATATTTTATGAATGAAGCGATTGTGGTGATTCCTATTCTTTTGCACAAATGTTGCCTATTGAACACTCCACTTATCAGCGAATCAACATCCATTTTGAAAAACAATGAAACCCGATAGTAGGGGTTATTAGGGATACCGCGTATCCAATGAGTGCTGGGGGGCGTGACCACCCCCCTTCCCCCTCCCCCAGGTCAGCCATTTTGTAAACGCCCACCCCTTCCCCCCGTCCCAGTCAGCCATTTTGTTTTTAAGGTTACCCACCCCCCCTTCCCTATGTGCCCCCACTTTGTCCCCAATAAATTAAAGGGGGACCCCCCACAAGCACCAATGAGAGAGGACCTTTCCCCCGCCGGAAGGTCGCCCAATAAATATAGAACATGGAGTTTATATCTATATATACATGCTTGCAATTAGTATATCTATGTTTGGGCATATCTGTAACATATATCTGTATATACAACATACACATCTTTATACCTATATATACATGCTTGCAATTAGTATATCTATATTTGCAATAGCATCAGCCCCCCGCCCCAGCCACCGCTTTAGCTATTAATTAAGATACCTCCTGCTGTGATTCTCAAAGCCCTCTCTCTCTTTCGCATGTGCAAGTGTCATTGCAATAGCATCAGCCCCCCGCCCCCAGCCCCAGCCAGTGCTTCAGCTATTAATTACAATGACAGCTGCACACTTCCGCCTCCTGCTGTGAAAAAAAAACAACTTTATAACGTTTAAAGGCAGAAGTTGGCACATGCACAAGTTTTGTGTGTGTGTGTGAGAGAGACACGCTTTCTCTCTCTCAGGTCATTAACCTTAGAATTTGATGGTTACAATTCATGCCTAGCAGGAGGGGAACCACACACAGAAATAGATACTTCTACACTCCTTGATTCCTTGATTGATAGCGTTGTAATAGAAGTTCTGTACGGGAACAGTAAACAGAAACCTATACAATTTTCATGGTGAAAAATTGAATAATTCAATTAGTTATGAAATAAAATATGACCATACAATGAACGAATATTATATGAGCAGAAGAATAAACGTATATTTTTGTTGTAAAAGACAAGCGGTTCCTGCTTACACAGGGGACTGCTGGAATTGCTATTTTCTGCTAGACCCAATTAGATTCATATAATGAAAAGAACAAGTATATTACAATTGACTGAAGCACATTTGGACAAAAGACATTATGTGATTAGAAATAGGGGCATAAAATCGCAAATTATTCAAAATTGTTTCCCTCAAGGAAAAACATAGACGCAATGCAAAAGAGGAGAGAAAGAAAAAAAAATGCGAGGATGCCTGCGGGTAGACGAGTTCAAATACGAGAGATGGGGCTAGGTGAAACCGGCAGCAGCTATAGCGAAAGAGTGGGTAAAAAGGAATGCAAGAGAGTCCTGCGCCGGTTGAAGACATCTGGCAAAACAGCATGTAAAGTGAGATGAGCGGGGGGCCACCATCTGTCCGACTATCCATTTCTCCGAATATACCATTTGTCCGACTTTCTTACGACTTGTATTGAATAAGAAAAGTACGTGTTACCACTTGACCGAAAATCCATTTGTCCGAATATACCACTTGTCCGACTATCACATGACATCTTATAAGGTCAGAAACCACTTCACCGAATATACCACTTGTCCGAATCTACCATTTGTCCAACTCGACTGTAGCGCACTCTAGCGGCGTAGTTTATCACGCCTAACCGAAAATATCGTGTTTTTTTATTTTTTCACACGCTATCAAATGTTTACTTTTCGTTATAATAATTTGATAACTAGAAACTGCTGTAATAGTGTCAAATAGGATTAATGAGTATATTATGACTGTGGTGACATGAACACTAGATGGCATTGAGTTATTGGCATGCCGCGTTGAGAAATCAGCCAATTACCAATCAGCATGAGTTTGCCGTTAAATTTGAAATATTGGAATTGTTCAGATTGAAGTTTTCTTCTAAAACCAAAATCTTAATTCAAATAGAGTATTAATTCATCTCCTTTTCACATTGTGAATGATTAAGTGTTATGAAATATTGTTTAAGATTCAATTAAATTAAGAAATAACTGTTTTGTTATTATTGGAATGTTTTGATCACAAAAATCAAACCTTTGCTGCTTTGAATTCTGAGTAGAGTATCAGACCATACTTGTATACATCCAAGTTGTGTTTAAGTTATTGCGTGAGTCTTTTATGTATAAAAACCTAGCTCACGAGCCACAACACTTACAGTCAACAATTATTGTGAAATTTGTATTGCTCAATAGCCTACTGTGCATAAAACTTACATTATCAAGTGTTAGATTCTCAATTCTTGAGGTATGAGTTAAATATGAGACTCAATTTTCCCAAAAGTTCATCTGTTAATCAATACATTATATGGATCTTGAAACCCTATCAGAAGTTCCCTAGGCATATTCCTGATAACAATATTGTTGGTCGTTAATGAGGTCATCAAAATATTCAATTGGGGTGGTGAGAGAGCATCAGAATCGACCTTCTCCTCCATATTTTTTGAGCTATTTAAAAAGTGCTTTTCATTTTTAGGATAGTGAGCTATGAACTCGTTGGATCCTACTTCGAAGTACAAAAAAACGATAGTTCTGGATGCAGACTCCATAGTTCTATAGTTCCTGACCGGTTAGAGCAATAGTTCCGTGAAAGTAACATGAATACCTTCTATTCCTCAAACAAGCCTACCTCATAGTCTAGGTCTAGATACCTTGAAGAAAGTATATCATAGAAATCTCTGTTTGCAAGGTTCATTTTCTTTCTATTCCCACACTTAGTAAAAAATAATTTGGTGTAATGTTATTGGGGAAAAGACTACTTGGCATTGAAATTGAAGTTTTTCATTGGTACTGTTCTTTGTTGGCGTAATATAATGAATGTGATGGCATTCAGTAGCATAGCATAATACTAGTCTCAAAGAGATTTATATCAATAATTTATTTGCCGAATCTGAGTCGAATATCACTAACTCTCAATTTATTGGCTAATAGACAAATATCTAATCTAATGGCTGAACAACAGAGCTAACCTCAAAAGGTGAAAACTATTTTTATTTAATTTTCTAGCTTAGCATATAGGCGATAGATAATGCAGAAGTATCTCTAGAAGGCGTTGATTAAAGGCTAGAGTACCTAGTGCCTGGGACATGATAGTTCTGCCGCCAGAATGCGCTACAGTCGAGTCAGACAAGTGGTAGATTCGGACAAGTGGTATATTCGGAGAAGTTGTTTCTGGCGTTATAACGCGTCATGTAGAAGTCAGACAAGTGGTATATTCGTGCAAATGGTTATTCGGACAAGTGGAAATACTAAGTTGAATTAATTTTTGACAACAGGTACAAAAGTCGGACAAATGGTATATTCGGAGAGATGGAAAGTCGGACAGAAGGTAGTGACCCGAGATGAGCCGATGAAAGGGGGGAAGAAAACAGCTGATAAAGTCAGAGCAGCAGGCGCCTGCCATCACTCTAGGAATGCAGCTCATTAGACAATTTGACGCATAAGTCCGCTGGAGCGGGTGTGTGTATCTCAACTGGCGCACGCTCCTAGGGTCTTTCTATTTTTAAATTGCCACTGCAGTTGAAAAGAGAGGTTATCTTCTTCTCCTTCTTCAACTTGGGGGATTCTATAATGACACCCTGCTAATGCGCTTATGCCTGATGGGCCCTATAAATCTTTTCGTATCAAAACAAGAGAGAGTGGTTTTAGCACATGCAATCTGATATACTTTATGAGAATAGCTTCTTATCATATTCGTTTCAGCCCTCTAGCTACGTTTTTACACAATTCATTCTCATCATCTACACATTTAAAACTATACATTTTGGGCCGTAATCCTACAAAGTGTGTGATAATTGTCTCATCTTTAAATTTCCCAACTACTTTTTATTTTTAAGACTATATCATTTATGAGTGGACGTTCAATGAAGTGGAAAGAAATGTCTAAAAACAGTTAATCACTCAATAAATGGAAGACTCATAAGCAACACTCTGATCACAACACATTGATATGCGTAAACACGCTGTCTTTATATATATATATATATATATATATATATATATATAAATCACAAACAAGCATTTTGGTTTCAAGAAGGTGCACAAGTAGAAGGGTGAGAAGAAGTAGAAAAAGAAGAATAAGTGCTTATCATCTCAATTCCAAGAAAGCACGGCGTAGACTCACCATCATGTGTGTTGGGTACAGTATAAAAGGTAACTCCCATGTTTTTGTTGAATCGAGAAGAAACATCTCAACAGTAATCAACTTTCTTAAAACGTATTTTCTACATCACAATAGAATGTTCATAACACAATAACTGAGCACTAAGATAAGTTAAAATTCCAATTTTGTTACGCTCGGCTGTCAATTTACCAGAAAAATGAGTGCTTTATCTACAGAAAACGGACTGTTGAAATTTCTCACTTTCCTTTTGATCAAACGGATTCTTATTTCGAGTTGGAAGAGATTTTACACTTGAAATGAAGTTTTTTAAAGAGCTATCGCAGTTGATCCATAATAGCCATTGGTTTATCAGATTTCAATGCACATTTCTAACAGCGTTTGGTATAATTTATTTTGAAAGCGAAAGTAGAATAATAGAAACAAAATTTAAATTTTGTTTTGTTTCCTGATTGGAAAATTCATGCTTCACGCATTTTCACTCATCGAATGAAGAAATCCTTCGTCTTGCGTTGTCTTCCCTCTTTCTTAAAACATTCCAACTTTCAAAGTACATCTCCGCTAACCCAATCACACTTGTTTTATCACAATTCTTTTCCACCCTCCTTGTTCAAAAATTTTTATCCTACTGAATTATATCTCCTCAATTTCCTTTTTGTAATTGTGTTTCCTTTCACACTTTAATTTATAACGCCTGTCTGCAGTGCTGGATCTCTATCATGTTGACAGAAAGGACCGACAGAGGAAATGTTTTTAAACAACTTTTACATTGAAATTCCTGAAAATCTCCCCTCGAGCAAAGAAAGTAGTACCGGTACACAATTCAATTCTTTATTGCCACAAATTTACATTATAATAAATGAAAGGTTGCAAATTAACACAAAGGATATAAAAGAAACCCAACTAACCTGAAATAAAAAACTAAAATTTTGGTTCAGACACCACCAGCAAAAGAAAAGTCCATGTCTGCTGGTGGGTGTCACAAAAAGTCCGAATCAAATGACATTCAAGATATTTATGCTTTTTGGTACTTCATTCGAATATACGATTGAGCAATGAAAGTTATTCAGCAGTATATAGGTGTTTGAATTGAAAAATAGCATTGGGAATGGGGCCATATATATATATATATATATATATATATATATATATATAATGGTATGATTATTGATAATAGAGGTGGAATGTTACATCCAAATTCACAGGAAGCAGCAAGATTTGCTGAAAAATAGTTAGGATTTCAATTAGAGCCTACTAAATTGTTCCAATAGGGTCGTTATTTTTTGAGTATGTTATTGTTTTCTTTTACTGTTACTGTTCAATAATGAGGGATGCGGTTAACATAAGCCTAAAACTTTTGCCACCACGTATCCAAGTAGAAAAAATGTAAGCTTAAATTGAGGCCAACACATAAATCTCCTGAAATTTTTGATCTCTCTGTTGTTTCCTGTCATCTTTGTAGGTTTTTTTTTTCACCAGAAGATGAATAACATGAGGTAAACTAAAGGACGGTAAATAGGCATCAAAGTTGAATTAGATTCTATTTCACATCTATCATCTTCCTTTGATAATCCAAGTTTGTGATACCCTCCCTGATTCCATAGATTATTCCTTCGGAAGATTCAATAACTGAATCTGAACAACATATGGAATCAATATAAATGGAATTTTCACAACGCAATTAATTAATCGCTCAGTTAAGGACACAGGAGCTATTTACAGGCACAATATTCATCAGTTTTGTGACAGATGACCAGGAGAAAACTGCAAACATGCTGCTCACAATTCACAACCGCAAATATTTGAACAATCTCAAATGAGAATGGGAATGGTTGGCTTTTGTGGGTGGAGAACGAAAATTTCATGCCACGATGGGATGAGCTCAACAGTAAATGGATTGCTGCAAATTCCATCCTCACACATCTTCCGTTAGCTCTTCCACTCGAAAAAATCACTACCTTAGTTTTATCGCCAATCAATACGATATTGGTCTGCGGTTGCAACGGGGGAATACTACAACAATGGAAAGAGAAATAAAACACTAATCGCTCAGATTTTGTTATATTTGCTTTTAAACTTAAATTGCTGCGAATAAAAGTTTTCATACTATAATAAGTTCTACCCATTTGTCAAACGGTTACATTTTTGTTAATTCAATTTGTCTTTTATATGATCAACTCAATGTGTAGGCAAACTTTCTAATGGCTCACATTATTTTCTGTTTATCCAATTTGTGTATTTTATTATAAACAAGCCGCAGACCAGTTTAAAAATTATGATTGAAATTTAGAAGCTGCCTTCTATGACGAGTTTTCTGAAATTGGTACAAAACTATGAAAAAATAAATTATGTTTGAATTGGAGTGTGGCAATGCTGAAAAATAGCATTGGGAATGGGGCCCATATTATGTAGAGCTGGGAAAATTAAATAAAGTTCAATAGTTCCAAGGCGGTTTGAACCATAATTTAAAATTGTAGAATTGGAAATCAATATTGAAGTCGATCGAGTCTTATTTACATTTTTTCTCTTTCATTTCGCGAGCGATAAAGAATGGGTCCATGACAAATTTCACCTTGTATATTTAACACTATGAATCAATACCCGCACGCAACGTGTTGAGTTGCCTTTTTTGTGAAGCTACTAGTAACAGGGTCTGAAGCATCAGCTTCTTCTTCCCCCTCTTCTCCGCTCTTAATTGACACGATAAACAATTCAAAATCGGCGTAAATTACATATTTCGGTTTAAGTATATAAGTATAGTTTGTAAATTTGATTACATCACCCTCTTTGGGTAGCACCGTTCTTTGCGCTGTGAACTTTGAACAAAGCTCTCTGTGCCTTTCCAAATTTTGTTTTCCATCTCTATTTGCTATTTTGTCAGTTGTGAAACGATGAAAGCAGAATTCGCATATGTGTACCTGCCCATCATGTTTTGAAAGATGGCTCAAAAGACGCGATAAACCATTCTTTCCGCTCGCGGTATTGATCAAGCAAAAGAAATTATGTGGTGTGGTTTTACTTGTTAAAAGCAAAAGATTCATCTAATGTCTGCGTTGCCTATATATGCTACACCTGTATGGGAAAAATTTTCCATTGTCGTACGCAATTACATTTATGGATATATCAGGATTCAAAATTTCAATTTTCCTAACATCTCTCATGGTGGCTGGGAAGTTAACACCGTTTGTGTCGAGTGTGAGCAAACTTGCTCAAATAATCTACAGTCATATTTCTGCGTCAGTAATGGGAAAAAGATAAAATTGCCCACAAAAAGCACTTCTCGTCATGAGGGTTCCTCACATTAATTACGCATTTCTTTTTTAATGAAATCGGGAGTCTCTACGAAGGAAGATGAGGATGTGTACAGAGGATTATACCGAGGAGGAGAAGGAGGAGGAGGAGGAGGAGGAGGAGGAGAAGGAGGAGGAGAAGGAGAAGGAGGAGAAGGAGGAGAAGAAGGAGGAGAAGGAGGAGAAGGAGGAGGAGGAGAAGGAGGAGAAGGAGGAGGAGGAGAAGGAGGAGGAGAAGGAGAAGGAGGAGAAGGAGGAGGAGAAGTAATTAAAAAAGCAAACAAACCTGCACAATGAGGAAGCACTTACACTTTATTGTTGTAGAATCTCAGATCTGAAACATACAAAAATGGATTACATTACATTTTCCATTTTAAAGGAAATCATTTTTATATTAGAGTTTTGGTTCAGTTTATTATTTCTCTCAATATTATTGGCGGATTATGTTGAAATGTGTGTTATTATACTAATATCCGTTATATGTTTAAATCAAATACGAGGGTTTAGCTCGTTTTTAAAATCAATTTTCAATATTATTTGGATGAATCTAGTTGGTAGTGTTTATTATCACGATTTTGTATTTAGTTGTGCATTTTGTTTGCATTAGTATTTATTTATAAAAGTGAATAATTAAAGTTTAATCAATTCATATTATCATTAATGAACTGGCTCTCAACAGAAAAGAATCTTCAAATAATTGGAATGATAAAATATTATTCATGACAGCAAACATAAGTCAAGAGAGAAATAAGTGAAATGATAATATTGCACCAATAGCAAATATATAATAAATAATATTGTAAATAGCATGATGGAATTTTACAGGCAATTTATATAAGAAAAAGAATAATTATTTATTTCAATTTTTCTATACAAAGTACAAAATAGCATAATTACATGAATTGTACATCAATTTAACAAATAGCAAAATTTAACAATTTCTATAATACATTTCATTTAAAGCCTTGAAATGAAATGTTTCATGTTATATCTTATATTACATTACAGACATGTTAGATTAATCAACACACAAATTAATCCATATTACAAATTAAAATATTAGATTGACTTCATGATTCAAAAGAGTGAAAACTAAAAACAGACTATTGGATAATTGTAATTACACAATGTGATTAATACAAATAGAAATGTCATTGCTATCATAGACAATTGTCTGTGCACTAGCAATGAGTTGAGCTAGTACATTCATCACCAATTAATTTACTGAATTTGTGTATGGAAAATATATCAATTATGAATCAGGCATGATGCTTTATTAATGATCTTCAATTCTTTCATATATTAGGCCACTTTTTTCTTTTTTATATAGCAGTTATAATAATATCAAGTGTAAGAGCTGGTAATTTGAGCTCCTCAATAGCTTGAATGAGCTTGTAAGGCTGCGTTCTAAAGTGAGGTATTGATAATTCCAATTAGCTGATAGAGGCGTCCTACTGACTGAAGATAGGTAGAGTTCTGGACCTGGGATAGGAAGTCTTCACTGGAACAGAGTAGACTGGAGTCTTGAAGATCACAACACATGAGAATATCAAACTTGAAATAGTCCCGACACGTGTACCGAGTGCACTCAAACCGATAGGTTAGGTCGCCAACTATTTGAACCCATGAGGAAAACTGTATGAAGAGGCGACATGAGGATTGTACATAACAAACTGTTCACTATTTATTAACCGATCTTGGAAATTTCACATCATAACTTTAACTGATGAAACACGAACCGAAAGTACAAGAGGATGAACACTGTTAGTACAGGTGAATACACTTGTTGAATGAGCTGGAGACTGAGCCGACACACACCGGAAATTGTGTAGTGGCAGGAAGACGCATGTGTACAACTGGTGGTAACGGTGTGGGATTTGAAATATTAAATAAGTTTCTACCAGTAAGAATCAGTCCCGAACTGGCGCTTACATACTCCCCCAGTCAGGCATGAGTGATGAGGTAGGCAAATCCGACAATGGGCAGAGGCTGTTGACAGTGCATACAGTACACTTCATGTGTGGTGCAGACATTGACAACACAGATCACCTGATCTTGTCCTGGGAAGACTGCTGTATTTACGCCAATAGGCCACTTTAATGGAGAAACATTGATATGCTTGATTAATACTAAATCACCAACCTGCAAAGTGCGACTAGGCCAATTCCATTTGTTGAGAATGGAAAGAAAATGTAGATATTCTGCTGACCAACGTTTCCAGAAGCATTGAGTGAGTTGTTGAATTCTCTTCCAGCGCCGCTGAAGAGTGGAATTCAAATCTACCGGTTTCTCAGGTAGTGCAAGTAGTGGAGATCTGATGAGGAAGTGGCCGGGTGTAAGAACTTGAGCGGTTTCCAGAGGGTCGTCTGAAAGCTCAGTGAGAGGTCTGCTGTTCAATATAGCTTCTATGCGGCAGAATAGAGTGTGTACTCTTCAAAAGTGTAGCATTCGCCTCCGATGGTGCACTTAAGCAGGTTCATGACCAACTTGACCATGGCTTTCCACCAACCTCCAAAATTGGGGGCAAGAGGCGGGTTGAATGACCAAACTACAGATTGACTGGCTAAACTGTTTGCTATATCTGTCTGAGAGGCCAGTAGGAATTTGGTAACTTCGCTCAGCTGGCGTGCTGCTCTGCGGAAGTTACAACCATTGTCAGAGTAAACATGGGCGGGAAGGCCACAACAAGTGACAAATCTCTGAAAACAGGCAAGAAAACCGTCAGTGATGAGCTCGGACACAAACTAGAAATGTACGGCCTTGGTGGCAAAACAAACGAAAACTGCTAAGTATCCTTTCAACTGTGTGTTAGTGCATAGTGGAGAAGGCTTGTACATAAATTGACCTGTGAAATCGGTGCCGACCACAGAGAAGGGATGGCTAGGAGTTACTTGAGATTCTGGTAGTGGGGCCATGGGAGGCTGTATAGTGGCGGAGTTGAATCTGGTGTATGTGAGGCAAGAGTGAGTAACAGATCGGACAAGAGAGCATGCGGAAAGAATACAAAATTGTGCAGCAACGGTGGCCTGTGTAAGGTGCAGACCTGAATGAAGTGTGTGGAGATGTGCGTTCCTAATCACCATAATTGATAGGTGACAATGCTTAGGCAGGAGTATGGGCCTTTTGATCGCATCAGGCATTGAGGAATACACTAGCCTACCTTCAACGCAGATAATGTCTAATTGATCTGTGCGGGGATTCAACTTCTTTAATAATTTCAATTTATTAGCAGTGAAATGCTGCTTTCATATGAGATTGACACATACTTGCAATGCTACATGCAATTTATTGACTGTTTGAGTGTTACAATTGTCTGTGTGATAGGCATCCTGAAATTCTTTTAGCAAGGGACATGCAAATGTTTTATTTCAGCGGCAGGCACAAATGAACTGTAGTATGCGACTGAACACACAAGTTAAGCAAGGTAGACTGGAGAATTTTTTCATGAGACAGTATAAAGGGTTAACTGCTTCATTGACTGTGGTGGTTAACATGTTGGTCACAACTGGCTTCAATTCAGCACTGGGAACCGCGGGCTGATAACTGGTGACTAGAAATTGTTCCACGGGCACTTGGAAGGAGAGGAGGCCGTTCCACCATTGATCATTGTTTATTAGCTCTTGCAGCCATAGTCCGCGTGACGCAATATTAGCCCCATAATCGGCAGTAGACACATGATTCCACTGGTTGATTGATGTATTTTCCAATATCTGGAACACTCTGTTAGTGACAAAGATTTTCAACCTGTGTAAGGGGGTGTGTAGCCAGTCCAACACTATTTTGGCATCACTGTACAATAGAATTTTATCAAACTGAATTGATTCAAATGAGTTACAGAAGGAGGTGACTAGCTTGGAGAGTAATAAAGCACCATCTAATTCAAGTCGAGGAATTGTAGCATTGATGCAAGGAGATACTCTACTTTTTGCGGTGTCTAACTTCATGGAGCTTGTACCATTGGCGAATGTTTTGTGAATATATAAAACACCGGCATAGCCTAGTTCAGATGCATCATAAAAGCCTATGAGATGCTTTACCGAATTCGATGAGGCGAGTAGCCTAGGAATGCGTATTTGTGATAAGGACAACATTTATTTGGTAAAGAAGGTCCATTGCCTCTCATGTTCAGCTGAGAGTGTAGCGTCCCATTGTTTATAAGTCATCCAGATTTTTTTCATGAACGATTTCAATTTGAATACTACTGGGCATAGCCAGCCGACAGGATCAAATAATTTGGCAATGTGAGCTAAGACATTTTGCACCATTAATGGACCTGCAAAAGGAGCGACAGAATAGGTGAACAAATCTTGATCTGGTATGAATCAGATACCCAGTACTTTAAGTGCAGTTGAATTATCAAATAAACAGTCATGGTTCTCTAGATATTCACTGGGTAGATTGCATAATAATTCTGGGTAGTTGGATGCCCATTTTCTCAGTTCAAACTGTCCTTTTCCTAGCAATTCTATAAGCTGGGTAACAAGCTTTTCAGCTTCTGCTAGAGTGCTACTACCTGTTAATAGGTCATCTACATGCATGTGACAGGAGAGAGCATGAGCGGCGAGCAGAAAATTGTTGCCATCATCAATCACCAATTGTTTGAGTGCTCTTTGCACTAAATAAGCAGACGGTTTTAGACCGTAAGTCACTGTCCGTTATTCATGCTCTAAAATGGGGGAATCCGGTTGTGTTCTGTACCAAATATACTGAGCATGTCTGTCCTCGGATATGATCAGAATCTGACGATACATCATGCAACAGTCTGCTATGATGATGAATTTATGCGTGCAAAATGAGTTGATTACAAGAGACACATCCTTCTGTAACTTGGGCCCTGATACTAGTCTGTCATTGAGAGACACTTTCGTGCAGTCAAAGCTGCTGCCATTGAACACTACATGAATTTTTCCGCTTTTGTCACCATGCTTGAAGATTACAAGATGAGGGATGATATATTCAGAGGAGCGTTTTGCGAGTTCCATGTGCTTAAGCATAATATATTCTTTCATAAAATCATGATATTTAGCACACAATGCATTATCAGATTTTAATTTCCTCTCCATATTAAAATACATCTTATACGATTGGCTGCGATTAGAGGCAATTGGTGTCATAGTTTTTGAAAAAGGGAGGGCAACTATGTATCAGCTGTTGCTGTCTCTAGTGGTAGTACTGACAAATAACTGTTCGCATAAGTTATCTTCGGGTGACAGGAATTTACCATGAGGAACCTCTTCTAAGCGCCAGAACTGTTGCACAGCCATGCTTAATTCATCATCCTTTTGCTCATTACTACACTGTGAGAGGAATGAGCGGGTGTCTGGCTGCATGTTAACCTGTAGTGGTCCGAGAATTACATATCCGAAAATGGTGTGTAATGCTGATAGCCCAGATGATTGAGATTTTATCACTGTGCTGTGATCACAAATAATATCGAATAATATATCTAGGCCTATGAGACAGTCAACATTGTTAGGTTGAAAGAAGTTTCTATCTGCCAACTGTAAATTCATAAATTCCCTAAAACAATTTGCTGGTATCTGTTGTGCTGGTAGTAGTGATGGCAAAGTATCAATGATCAGCACCTGAGTGGAAATGACATTATAAGCTTTGTTAGGAGGACTTATATGTAAACTGACTGACCCATCTATGGGTGAGGAGATGGAATTAATTCCAACTAATTGAATATTAGAAGAATGGCGTTTCAGTCCTAATCGCATCACTGCTGTTGGTGAAATAAATGTACATTGACTGGCACTATCAAGAAAAGCATGAATACTGACCATTTGTCCATATTGATTAAGCGCTGAGATGACTAAAGTTCCAATAATACAACTTGTCCCATTACTGGCTATAGAATGCCCCAAAAAGACCTCATCTATGTTACTGGTATAGCTTTCACTGCTTGATGCTCTGTTCCTTTTTATAATGGGCTTTGGAAAGATGCCAGTATTCGCATGGTAGTTCCAATGATCAGGAGATGATATATTCATAGCAAATTCTTCATGCTTTGCACTGATTTTTTTTTTTTTTTTTTTTTTTTTTTGGAGGATGAAGCCCACATAGGTCTGAGACCTGTGCGTGGGTAATGAGTTGGATGATGGTGATTGATGAGTTGGACCTACAGTTTTAGGTGGGTTCCGAACCACCGGAATAGAGTATATAACTGGTTGATGGACTCATAGGAATGAAAATATGCAGTACTGACAATAGAATTGAAGGTTAAACAATATTTGCTAGTAAGTTGCCTGTGATTGATCGAAGACTGCTCATGTCAATATTCCTTTTCATGCGACGGTGAAGGAGTGGAGTAACCTGATGATAGAGGATGTGATGATATTTTAGCATCAGATTAATATGTACTTGAAGATGGACGGTTTAGCCTGGTTGCAGAAGTAGTGTTATCATCATTCAATGGGGGACATCTACCTCGACCTTGTATAAGCTGACTGTAGATGGTGGAATGCAAAAAGCGAGCTTTGCTGTTGGAGTCTGACAAACTAGAAAATCCGGAGCATGCGTGCACTTGCAATTGATCATCCTCAAATTCAGGGGTATTGTTTTTACAGTGTGTGGTTGTGAAGTGAGCAGTGTTGTTTACCTGCATGCATAATAGCGAGTTATGTCTTTGAGAATCACAATACACGCAACATTTAACAGATTGACAGTCCCGTGCCAGGTGGGTACCAAGACAAACGAAACACACCTGGTGGTTGCGAATTAAATCATGGCGCTCGGAAGTACTCAATTGTTTAAATTCTGGACACTTATTGACATGGTGCGTTTGATTACACAGGTAGCATTTATTGCGAGATTGATAACTTTGTACTGTGGCTTGCAATGCAAGAGTAGGTGGCGAGCTGCGTCTATGACTGACAGTCGATTGCCTAACTATATTATCGGAAATTTGACCTGTATTAGGGGTAATAATGTTTGATGCAACCAAATTGAGAGCTTGCTCTTGAGCATTAACAAATTCTTGTAACTGCTGGTTAGTGGGAATTTGATTGTCCGGCATGGTGTTTTCAAACATAGATCGCCAGTGCTCAGGGAGAGTGCGGCTGGCTCATTGGAATAATAAATAATCATCTAATTTTAATTCTGGAAGAGATTGCAGTGCATTAATGCCTGATGTGAACGTTGCATGAAACGATTGTAATACATCTTTAGCTGAACCATGTGCTACAAATCCAGCTAACTTAGCGTAATTATGATTGGCTATAGCTCATCGGTTATCAAATCAATTACATAACAGCTGATAAGCTACATTATCATTTTCCTCGGTAATTGGTAGTGAATCAAAGAGAGACAATGCAAATCCGGTTATGTGTGTTTTAAGAATATGGAACTTTTGTACTGGATTGTAATTGGATGAATTGTGAATGCCTGATTCATACAAGGATTTGAATTTATTCCATTGTTCTTGCTCACCTGAGAAACATGGCAATTCTATAGGTGCTAACTTGAAGGCAGTGCTATCATTGAAGTCCTTTTGTTTGATTTGTCATGCAATATTTTTGCATCGGGCACTGATTTCACTGAACTCTTTGGCCTGTGTGGCATTGAGGTTGGCATTGAGGGATTTCAAGTTGTAAGCGGCTAATATGTTTTGAAGTGATAAAGCGTAGAAATAAACTGATTTAGGCAATACAAAACCGTCGTTGGTGATTTCATTTAAGTTTACAAAAAGATTGTGAATTAATTGCAATATTGAACAATCTTTACTGTCACTATCGGGCACTGTAGCACAGTTGCTGTAGCTTGTTTTTGTGGGAGTTTGCATCACAGAGTCGGGCTGATTATTTCCATTTTTAGGTTAGATGTAACACTGAGTTGATGATACAAAATGAAGCCGGTTGAAACGTTTGAACAGCTGAGTGTCAATGAGTGCTGTCTAGCAGTGAACAGCAAAAGGAGCAGTCAGTAGTAGTTGATTGGAGGGAGAACCATTACTGCAAGAAAACAATATGGCTGCAACTGAATATTTTTTAATTCACTAGAACAATGCGACGTAGATTGAGACAGTTCCGAACGGAATAGTTTTGCTGTGTTAAAAGCAGTACTGCTCAAGATACATCAGTTGGGCAGTTCGGCTCACAAGGAGCATATGGAGTATGATACGGAACTGTTTGATTTGATACATAGCACTTACACTCCGTATTCACAGGATTGCTCTGTATCCGCGTCACTAAATATGAACAAAAACTTGGGTTTTTTTTGAAAATTTGAGTTTTTTAACACTTTTTACTTATTTCCATCCTATTGCTCAGAGGATCAATTTGTAAGAGCCGGTAATTTAAGCTCCTCAATAGCTCAAATGAGCTTGTAAGGCTGCGTTCTAAAGTGAGGTATTGATAACTCCAATTACCTGATAGAGGCATCCTACTGACTGAAGATAGGTAGAGTTCTGGACCTGGGATAGGAAGTCTTCACTGGAACAGAGTAGACTGGAGTCTTGAAGATCACAACATGCGAGAATATCAAACTTGAAATAGTCCCAACATGTGTACCGAGTGCACTCAAACCGATAGGTTAGTTGGCCAACTATTTGAACCCATGAGGAAAACTGTACGAAGAGGCGACATGAGGATTGTACATAACAAACTGTTCACTATTTATTAACTGATCTTGGGAATTTCACATCATAACTTTAACTGATGAAACACGAACTGAAAGTACAAGAGGATGAACACTGTTAGTACAGGTGAATACACTTGTTGAACGAGCTGCAGACTGAGCCAACATGCACCAGAAATAGTGTAGCGGCAGGAAGACGCATGCGTATAACTGGTGTAATGGCACACGATTTGAAATAATAAATAAGTTTCTACCAGTAAGGGTCAGTCCCAAACTGGCGCTTACATCAAGATCATTCCTACCTCACAGATGAGCATTGCTTAACTTAATACACTGAATTTGTCTGGAAATTTATTATATGACAATGCTAAAACTAATATTTATTTATAATTTATATTATTTAGTTAACTCATCTATTTCATTCATAAGTTATAGTTAACTTATCTTTAAATTGTCATTTTGTAGAAGATTTTTGTTCTAACACATTCCTCAATCAATTGGATCTGTTTTTTATTGATGTTATTAGAAGTCGAGTTTTTGAATTTAATGAAATAATTGACAAATATCACTTCAAATCATTTTTATTGAAAATTATTTCAAATATTGGGAGTAGAGTAGTACATAGTACACCATTCTGCATTATTACATAATGTTATTTGTTATTTTTTGAAATATTGAACCTAGTCGTAGTTGGGTTCTGAACCATAAGGAAGTGATTGAAACCAAGTTTCAGATTTCCAAAACAAAACACAGCTCCATGCTCCACGTCCAAACACAGCTCCCTACAACTTCCCCTCTTGGCTCACAGCTCCCCCACTACCGTCGAAAAAGACTCTCCCGCACCGAGAGGTGAGAGTCAGCTAGACGTGTCGTGCATTTCTTCGTGAAACCTGTGTGTGAGCCATGTGAGGGGCTGTAGTGGCAAGTGGGGAGCTGAGCACTGGAGGGGAAGTTGAAATTGCACGGGCAGTGTGAGAGCGCAGTCTGATTCTCGGCGAACCCTCACTACTACAAAACTGGGCAGTGGCTAACCAGGATCAAATTTCGGGGGGCGGGGGGGTCTGGGTTTATAGGAGGGTCCGGATTTTTTTTAAATTTAGTGGTGTGAAAAGCTAATCTAGACAACTTGTTAGGCTCTAAAGTTCAAAAGAAACTTTTGAAAAATTACTACCCAAGAACCTAGTTGGCCAGGTTTGAAATGATAAAGTTTGATATACCGATATCTGTGACTATTTTGAGTCAAAACCCTTGAATTGGAACTAATAATACTTAACTTATGTACTGAATCTCAAAATTAATACTAATTATTGTAAGTTTCATATAATTTATGTCATTAGCCTACCCAAAGTTCATGAGATAGGATTTTTTTTTATCATAGCACACTGATTTTATACGCTTGCATAGAACTTGCATTTATTTGTATGTTTTAATTTATAAAATCCCGATTTTATGAACTTTGGGTGCGTTCAGGCTAGTGGGTTATACTGAATTTTAACTTCAAAACTAAATTTTCTACAAGATGAGTTTATCCAAAAAGGTGATTTATCAATAATTAACAAAGTTAATCCACTTCAAACTTGAAAATTGCATTTTATTTAATGTAATAAATAAATAATTATGGTAATCACAGTTTTCTAACATGTTTTATTCGATTTCGTAGCTCATTTTAAATCAAAATTATCCATTTGAGCACCTAACAAGTTTCTATATGAGTAACTATTGAGGAAAAATTTGAAAAATGCATTAATCTGACTATAACTGTAGCTATATTCCATTACACAGTGTTTCTGTAATCTGTTCGTTATAATACAACAAAACAGATAGAACCCTTCGGTTTTAATAAGTCCTTATCTATTAGTTATTTGAGAATTTTTTATTTCTGAAATTTCGGGGGGGGGGCCGGGCGCCATGGGCCCCCCCCTGGCTACGCCACTGCCCATAATCCGTCACCGTTAATCACTGATATCAGACGCCTTGGAGTATCAGTTACCACGGTGATTTTCAAATATCAGTGAAAAATATCAGTGACGTGATTTCGATCCCATCACTAGCACGAGCTCTAGTGTAGCGATCAGTTCCCTACTATCCTACAGGTCTCGGTTTTGATTCCCGGTTAGGTCAGGCGATTTCATGAGAGTTGTTAAAACAAATATCTTCCTGGATTTCTTGTTCCATGACGAACTGCGTTGTTAATATTAACTTTTTAAGTGAATTCAACGACTTGCAGTCAAATTGCAAGTCGTTGAATTCACTTGAAAAGTTAATACAAATATCTTATTTAGAAACTTTATTTAAGTGATGAATTGGATAGATTCAATGTAAAAATATGTTTCAAAATCGTATAAAATAATGTTAGAAAACTATAACTACTGTATTTTATAATTAATTGACCAGCAATCGGATTTTTTCCATTAATCATGTATTGGTAGTCAATCATTTATTCATCACTTTAGAACTGTCAATTTAGTAATGAAATCTGTAATTTTCTTTTGTAATGTTGAATAACCTTATAGTTGAAAAAGTTTATAAGTTCATGTTCTATTCACTGAATTACCTCAATACAGCTATACAGTATTTAAAGACTTTCAACAGTCACTATTCAATTCTCTGTCTAACTTTTTAACTCATCACACTCTTTAAATTATTAAAATATTAGGAAGTCTCATAAAATAACGGTTATTAGTAAGGGTCATTCGCAAGTCGAAATATATTGATCTGCAAGGTTACTAGAAGCAATAGTTTGTACCAATACCTTGGTGATCTGTAGAGCTACAAACAGTAAATAATCACTTATCGCCAAAATTGGCTACAAAGACTACTCGTATTGCAACCGTGGTAGTGTAATCGGTTAGAGCGCTTAAGTTATATCTGAAAGCATCTGACATGCTACTCCTGCGGCCACGAGTTCGATTCCCGTTCAGCTTTCGCTATTTTGTGTAGTAATTCACCCGATTACCCATGCACAAGTCTCAGACTCATGTGGGCATAATCTACAGGGGTGCCCACAGGGGGGGCTTTGACGTAGACTGCGTCATTTTAATTCTTGGGGGGGCTCCAAAAAACGTTTGGGGGGGGGGCGTAAAGTTGATTGAAACCGTGTTTAACGTGAAAACATTCAAAAATATACTACGAAGTCACCAGATAGAATGTCAATTAATGAAAATATATTTATAATTATTATTATTATACAATTGAATATGAATTAGCTAAAATAGTTATGTTTAGGATTTATGCAGGAAGTTATTATTCAAACTTAGCAAGACACTAAGCGAGTGCTCTGAAAGTAGTTTATACAACTTTACTCTCCTTAACAGTTACTAGTTAATCAGCAGAAAGAGCAATAAGTCGATTTAAAATTATCGAAAACAGACTCAGATCAGCTATGGGAGACTCATGGTTGTCTAATCTAATGGTTCTAGCTGCAGAAAAAGATGTACTTGAGTCTATTTCTAACAAAGAAATAATTGAAAGGTCTTCTGCTTCCTCATCCCAAAGACAAAAACTTCTATGTGGGGTTTAGAGAGATAGATTTAAACAAGCTTAGAAGGTGCCTAGCTAACTTGTAGATTGTCACAGCCTACAAATTTAAAATGTTTGACTTCAAACTGTTGATGTTTTTCATGTATTTTATGATAACTACTTACTAATAAGTAACAACTGCTATAGCAAAACTTACTAAAAATACTAAAAATTAAGTAATTTTTCATAACTATGTCTTTATTTTGTTTTTGAAAGACACTTCTTTCGATTGTGTGTTGTAACTAACTATACATGAAATGTGTGCCTTTTATGTACTTCATCCATACTTAAATTCTCCCAAGATACTACGCTAAGTAAATAACCTGTTGTTTAACTACTGTCCAATAAATGACTTAGTATTTTGATTTTTTTTTGTTTTACAAATGAAGTTATTAACTCATTGTTTTCACTTCCTTTAAAGGAACAACTTTTTAGAATTATTTAACCTTAATGTAATTGGTACACCGAACATAAACTTATGAGTATTTCATTTTTATTGAACATTGTGTATTTGTAATAATATTTTATTGTTTAAAAACCATTTAGGTTCAAATTCTTATTTAGCTATTTTGCAATTAAGTTTATTGAGCAGAAGTTCATAGATTCATTTCATTGATATTTCTTTTTCACCTTTACAAAAAAATGTTACCTATGTAAAGAATCTCAAGAAATATACATACATTTTGTATACCATCCACTGGGTTTGAATTTTTTCCAATAGTTATAAAAATCTTCTTTTTGTTTTCGAAAGAATACGGGGGGCTTTTTTCGCATTTTTTGGGGGGGCCTAATTTATGGGGGGGCTGGTGCTAAATTTAGGGGAGGGTGCGTCATGAGGCTTAGGGGGGGTGGGCACCCCTGCATAATCATATCCATAAATGAAGCTCAATATGTTTTATTTTGGAGTCCTGTTATACAAGTTTCTATTGAAATAACATTGATTTGTAAAAAATTACGTGTTTCAAGAATCAAATTGATTATGAGCGATGTCAATTCCATATTTATTTCAGGAACTGAGTAAGCCACTCCAAAAATGTGTCAACCAGCTTTGCGAAGCTGGCTCTAGATAGGTTATGAGACATTAGTTGCGGTCGGAAGCTCCATAAGGCTAACGGTGTTCCATTGTCAATTGTCCAGTGACGATACGTCTGATTTTGCACAAATAGTCTAAATAACTCGGTCTGTGAAGCATCAGGCATCATCCTCTCCTCCGTCAGCAGCTCTCATTTTTTATTCGGCCACAGTGCATTTGTAACGTTCATTGATGCACGACAAGGAACTAATCGAAAAGTTTTGAAAAATATGACCAACCAATGCACACCGACCGCGGCTCTTCATCGAAAACTGACACGAATAATTTGTATTTTCCACTTTCATAATTAATAAGTGTACACCATGAATGAACCAGCTATGACCTCTCCATAACCAACCCCAATAAAGAAGTGTTACATTCATCTGAGTGCTTTGATTTGGTGCTTCCTCTGGAAGTGTTACAAGAATCATTCAATTTTGGAGTATAATGAGTATGCATGTCCACCTATCTGCATGAGAGACTTCAGATTATTATGAAGAATAATAGGACTTGAAGTTGTCATAACCACATTTTTTGAAAACAGTGAGATACTAGTTACAGTTGTTACACCATTATCAATTTCAAAAAAACTAAAACTGAAGTACAGAGTAGATTAATATATGCTGAACACGGAATGATACCATTGACTGAGGGAGAAAGTGCCTCTGATAGGGTGACCTTCATTGAAGGTCTATGATTGACTGAAGCCCAAAACAAGACACGCCCACTGGTGGGAGGAGCAACAAACAAAAATAAGTGTCAAAATCAAGAACCAAAAACCGTGAACACATAGAAAACAACAAACAAGAACCATGTTTAGTATACTGTTTCGGGTTCTATCTCTAAAATAATGCTGGCAACACTTAAAATTAGCACTCGCACTTTATTTACACAAATTATCCACGACACGCACTAATCAGTTATATCTTACACAAAATTAGCAATAAGAAACAGATGCATCGATAATGTTCAGCTAATAAAGATTTGCAAATATTACTGTACAAAAATCAATCACTAACTGTTAAAAGGCCGATCAAATATTAAATAATCACTGTTCAATAAACTGTCCAATAATTCAAGAAGAAACGTCTAAAAATAACAATTAAAACATACGTAGCACAAGCACAAGTCTGTCACAATGATAACTAAGAGTATGAGTCCACTTGTATAAAATGTAAAGGAATATTATCATGCGATTATCACTTTAACAACAAACGTTTGTATACTATGAATGGAACTGCCACTTGTTATGTCAACGAAATTCAAACAATGAATGAAACTGATGTCTACCTGAGCGTTTGCTTTAAATACCTTTAAAAATGTTAAAGAAAGATGGAGAGGGCTCTATAATGCTCTATCAAATTCTAAAGTCAAAAAATAAAGATTCTCTCATTTTTTGTCGATTCCATAAAGTTCTAAGTAAACATTCTAAAGGTGTCACAGATAAACTGCAAGGCGAGGAGAGTGTGGGGATAGTAAACAGCACGCTGCTTAATGGTAACTGGAAAACAATATTGACACAGCAGTAATTAAGCTGAAAATTACTGCCCGTTCTATCATAACAATATATTAATCTACTCTGTACTTTAGTTTTAGTTTCTTTGAGATCGATAATGGAGTAACAAGCAAAACTAGTATTCCACTGCTTTCAATAAATAATTCCCCAGAGGAAGGAAAAGAAAATGGAGAAGAAAGGAAAGAGAGAAGAA
Organism: Conomelus anceps; assembly: GCA_948455865.1. Taxonomy (NCBI): domain Eukaryota; kingdom Metazoa; phylum Arthropoda; class Insecta; order Hemiptera; family Delphacidae; genus Conomelus; species Conomelus anceps. The sequence continues at coordinate 20,431,342 of OX418222.1, forward strand.
GAAGAAAAAGTAGGAGAAAAATAGAAGGAAAAATACAAGAAAAGAGGAACGAATGAAAATGGAAATGATAAAAAACAGTTAAGGAGTGGAAAAGAGACAACAAGAAGTAAAAGGATTTAAATTAAGTAAGTAAGTGAAGTAAGTAAAGTAAATTTATTTCCACTAAATTTTTTACAAATAACAAGATATAAAGAATATTATCGAACTTCTAGCCATCTGAACCAGTAGTAAAGGCTAGCACAATTTTAAAAGCATAAAGCAGTCAAATAAACTCAGAATTCGGCGATTTATAGCAGCGCCTACTATACAAATATTTATGGCAAAATAAAGTGAAAGTAAAAATTACAAGTACTGCACATTATCGAGAAGTTCAACAATAAATTCATTGGGACATAGATATAATAATAATAACAATGATAATATAATAAGAGAATACAAAAGATGTCAACAGAAAAGAGATGAATAATGAAAAATGCTGAATTAAGCTACATAGAAAAAATAAGTAGGGAATGACGAATTCAAAAAATAATAATAAAAACTAAAAAAAAATATTTTTTCTCTATTTTTCCCCCTCAGAGGTCTGATATAATCAAAGAAAGAATCGCTCCATTTAGAATGAGTGGAAGAGGCAGCTATTCAACAATAGTCGTGGGGCATCTAACATCATCATTAATTAACAAGCACTGCTTAAGTGTCTCCTTGAACAGATGAACATTCTCAGCACTCTTTATTTGCAAGGGAAGAATATTGAAAATTTTAAGACCCAAAAACTCAAACGATTTTCTAAAAATAGTTTTGTTTACATTGGACCTAGCAAAAAAATGAGCGGCTGCTCTTGTATATCTGCCGAATCTCTGGCTACCATCGCCACTCCGCATGTAAAAAAATTCAGAACTTTAAAGACAAATAGATACTTAAATGGAAGAATGTCGAATTATCCGAAAAGAGGCAGAGATGGAAAATTGGTAGAAGAAGAGAAATAAAAATGAAAGAAGGGGGAAAAAAAGAAAAAATAAGGAGAAAAATTGAAAGTAGAAGAAAATGGAGAGTTTTCAAAGTTGCGGACAAGCTAGGAAAATGAAATATCAGTGCCTCAGCAACAATTAATTTTCTATTGCAAATAAAATGTGTACTTCATTACTTTGCCTGAAAATAATGCCAATTTTAAAAGGTTTTTCTGGATTCTGCAGCTTATTAATACATGGCTGAGGACTAATATTGCAGAAAAAGCAGAATTGTTTTATTAGCACTTTACATTCAATCAGATATCACCCTAGAGCCTAGACCTTTGATCCTCAAAAAATTGGGAGATTTTGGCTGATTACTGAATAGTTTTTCAATTGCAAATAATGTATGTAATTTTTCTTGTAAATTTTAAATCAAAAATCTTTTATTTAGGTTCTTCTAAAATAAACATAGTATATGCAAAAAACAAATCAAGAATCTATAATAACTGCAAGGCGAATCCTGTGCGCAGGTATGAGTTGCAATACTATACTAAGAAATTACTTTACAAAAATTGAGGGAAAAAAAGGTAGGTTGAGACAAAGAGTGAGGAGCAGATATGAAGAGAAGACAGGAAAAGAGAGAGAAGAAAGAAAATAAAGACAAGAAAGTAAAAGAAAGTAAAAGAAAGAGAAGAGATACTGGAAAACACAACAGTGGAACAAAATGAATTGATGGAAATAGATGACTATTCGAACAGCCTTTCTTGAATATTATTTGTAATTATCCATGTATGTATTTCCTTTCCAAGCCTTTTATTATAACAAGTTAAGTGCTATACAGGTCACCCGGTTCCCGTACGGATCGCCAGCCTTTGCTATGCTATATATGTGAAAAAGTAGCCATGGTGCTAAATGCTTTCTATGCATTATTTCATCATTAAACATTCTAAGAAAATTACTATCTTTTCTCTCCATAGATGGGTCTTGTAAGCAAAAAAATCAGTACGGGAACTGGAGGTCACATATAGCACCAGAATGATGAACTTGATTTTTTATAGGCTTTTTATTTCTCAAAAGTCAAGTAATATTGCTCACAGTTGGTTGAAGACAATTGAAATGACATCATTAGCATTTTCATAACAATTCATAGCCTATTCATGGAATTTTATTGTCTACTAGAACACATGACACATGATGTTTCTATCGGTTCCAGACTACAGTATTTACTTTCCAAGTACTAAGAAATTATTCAACAACAGTATTGTTACATCTTCCTTCTTCTTTCCTCATCATTTCCCCACTCTCTCATTCATGTTTACTGTAGGCCTATTCTATAATTATCTCAAACAGAACACTTATTCACTCATAACAAGTTTGCAGAAGCAGATCGGTCCTATTCTTATTTAATAACTTTTCTAAGTAATAATTGATAGATCAGCTACCAGATGACAGTAATGTGCAGATGGTATATGGGAACCACACGACCCATATAGCACAGTTGAAGGGGCAGTGTTTGAGGATCTAGGGACCGGTATAGTCTCTGGGGCTGGGAAATAAATATTGCTGTTGTGCTTAACATTGTCATGGTGCAAATTCACCAACCCCAAATAGATAACAATATCATAATTAATCTGAGACACCGGTTCTCAGTGTTCAATAATCCAGGGCGACTTCCTCTTGCATATACAGTGAGAACAAGATTCCAACACTGCCACTCACTGCTACGTTTGTGCAAGGCCTAAATTACGGCAAACAGATTTGTATTAGCACTCAATGCCTTCTGGATGTCAAAATAAATGACACCAACTTCTCACACACGTTTTTGGTTGTGCCCACTCGATGCCCACCAGTGATCATTGGAGTGGATTTCCTTCAGTATTTTCAAGGTATTATTGACCTGAAGGACCTCCAGCTACAATTACGATCTGAGGATGGTGGAGGAAGAGTAATTAGAACACCACTATTACTAGAAAATCAGAGTGGACATTTGTAAAAAATGTATGCTGGATGCAAGCTGACAACACATATTTGCCACATAATACAAACCTCTACGAAATTGAGGAAAGAATGTGCAAATATGATACCTTCGCCAACTTGTAGAATAAGCAGGTACTTGATGAAACTGACAAGTATTTCCAGCAGATGATACATGGGATCAAGCTGCAGCAATGGCCCATTGAAGAGGAAGCAACCACCCTGAAAATGCTACAATGCAACAGAGAGGTGTTCTCTGAACTTCCTGGTTGAGCAGCCCACTTCAGCTGCCATCTGGATGTCAAACCTCATCAGACCTACCTCCACCAGTCATACCCAATTCCATTTGCTCGAAGACAAGCTATAGGTGCGAATATCATCCAAGTTGACTCTGAAGGCAACAAAGGAGTTATTGCTTTCTTCAGCAAACCAATGAATGCAGCCAGCATAAGTACTGAGCATCATCCAAGTCTGCTTCAAATACAGGACTCTTCTCCTTGGTCACAAGATATATGTCAACACTGACCATTGGGCACTAACATTCTTGAAGACGGCAAAGATGACCAACAACCACATATCCAGATGGTTCCTAGCCCTACAGGAGTTTGATCTTGAGAAAGTGTCAGACAGGGACAATGTATTGAGAAAAGAATCAGCAGCTAGAAGGTCCTGTTCTTCAGCTTGTGGAGCATGAGTCACCTAGTCAGACCGCCTTCACCGCTATGGTAGCATAAACATTTTAGACCATACTGTCTGCGAAATACCAACCAACATAAGACAACCTAGTCAGACCGGCTTCACTGCTATGGTAGCACTATTCTTTTAGACCGTACTGTCTGCGACATACCAACCAACTTGTCAAAACAGTGACACACCAACCAACATGAGACATCTAGTCAGACTGGCTTCACCACTATGGTATCACAAACATTTTAGACCATACTGTCTGGAAAATATCAACCAGCATAAGAACTCTAGTCAGACCAGCTTCACTGCTATGGTGAAAAATTATTTAAGACCATACTGTCTGCAAAATATCATCAGCCTCTCATAAGTTGTAAGAATGTGAACAGCTTCATACAGGCTACAAACAAAAATGTCAAACTTGAAACATTTAGTCAGGTCAGCATTGTTGATTGCTGCAATGGGATTCTGTAGACCGTGCTACCTGCAATGACCAGATTTGCTCCACAAATCTTTTAGTACTGGGACAGACATGATGTTGCTGCAACATAATGCCGCACATATGCTGCCAGTTTAAAATTTAAGAAAACAAGTGTTTGGATGCAACCAACTCCAGAAATTTGAGTTAGGACATCAACACATCATATTGGGATATAAGAAGTAGATCAACAAACTTAGTCTTCACCTCAGAAACTACAACTGCTGGACTCAGAGCAAGCCACCACATTCCTCACCAGTATTTGTCCTTGTCAGTGAGCCCGGCATTGAAGTCATCCTGGCATATCGTTATGGATCCCACTGCATCGAGATGTTCCTCTGCGTGCCAGAACAATGTCTCAGAGCTTCACGATGATCATCATCATCCTCAGCCTTGCCCCACAACACAAACACGGTCACAATTGTGTTTATCTGTTTTATTGTATATTATGTGTCACAATGGAATTTATACTATGAACTGTTAGGCATGAACATTGAGCTAAAGGCTTAATTTACATCCTTTAAGCCATGCCACACCGAGCTCGCTCCCGCGGCGGATGCGAAGTTTGAAAAATCGCTCACTGTGTTAACAAATGGAACAGGTCACACATAGCATCCGCGCGGCCATGGGATACATCGTATTGGTATCATCCCTCAGCGGTAGCAGCAGATGTCGGTGTGGCATGACCATCAAAGGATGAATTTTTGTAAAATATTTTATTAACTTTTATTATTACATAATTTAGAGAATTACTAGAGTAAAAAAATAAAAAATCATTATATTGATAATCAAAGAAAACTGAGAACTTAAATCTCTAAAAAAAAATATATATAAAATTGGATAAATAAACAGTCTGTGATACTTTTAAAAAATACTCTAAAGGTGATAGTGAATTATATTAGTTATTTATTGTTATTATATTATACTTAGTGTCAAAGTTTATATTTTTTATATTGTTATTTTCTGTTTTCAAAGAAAAATCTCTATATATTGTTATTATTTGAGATTTTATACTGCTATTAATATTATATAGGAAAAATGGAAATTAATTACCTGTTACATGGCAAAATAACATTTAGAAGAAAATTATACAAGCAAACAAATTGACTAGAAGCATAAGCAAAGAAAAAAGCAACCAAGAATAAATGAAGAGAGGAAATAATTTAAGCAGGGCAAAGCAGAAAGAAAAAGCACAAGTTGAAAACCAAAATTTATTGAGAGAAGAAAAGGTGAAGCAAAGAGAAAATATACAACAAGCAAGCACCTTCATGCACAACTGGCAAACCTGCAACAAAAGAAAAATTTATTATTTTAAGCTAGATAAGCTATCATCATTGGCAATGCCAACTACATCAATATAGATGTCACCGACTGACACCACACTACCTATACGTTGATCACGCACCATCACCCAAGCACCTCTGCTATTATGTCTGTGACGAGGCTCTGGGGGCTTGTATGCTAACCCATCCTGTCATCATAGGGAATTTAGGATTTGCAGTAACCCCATGGCTGTCTAGTGCATGTGGCAGAGATCCACCTTTGCACTAATGTATCCTCTTTTTTTTTTGTCTGAGTAAAGATCTCATGACTTTTAGTTGTGGTTCCAACACTACCACTGTGGCAACAAGTCGAGAATAGTTGCAATATGCACTTTGCATTCTAATGCAGATTGTTGTTATTTGGCTGTGATATTAGTGTGTTGTAGATCTGAAGTCGTAGTAGTTGTAAGGTTCATGTTAGGTTAGTGCACCTTAGACAGTGAAAATTAGAAACACTTGAGTTTCAAATATTTCTAATTTGGGGGCTTTATGTAACGATGCAAATTCATCAACCCCAAATAGATAACGATATCATAATCTGAGAAAATGAGGTATAAAACTGTAACATTAATACTCACTCAGAATTATCTGTCATATTATTTATTTTGTATAAAAACTTAGTTGCACAAACAACAGCATCCTACAATGGGCTGAAGAATGTAAAAGCTGTTTACTTTATGTGAAAGGTTAGCTTGCCAATTTTCTTGATAAAACCGGCTTATCAAACAGCTGTTACCGGTCTGTGAACATCACTTTCCTTTTCACTAAGATTTAATATTGTAATTTATTTCTTGTATTTGTGTTTTTTAATCAACTTGGGAAATCTGCTTATTCTTGTCCTGCTAATTATTAATTTCTTTAATTTAATTATTTTTTCCTCCAATTTTCCATTTATTTAATTTTCTTGCATATGGTACACCATACTTAAAATCGGGTGTAGGCTCCTCATTGGAGGCAGTGGCGGATTAATGAATTTTTATGGGAGGGGGCGACATACCCCAAAAATACCCGTTGGTCGGGGGGGGGGGGGGGGGTATGGAATAAATTTTTTGGAAATTTAGTAGCCTTTAACTGCATTTTACACCATTCTAGCACTTAAAATGTAGTAAAAATATAATTTTTTCGTGTTTAAGAACAATCAAATTTCCCCTAGCTAGAGTAGTTTATTTCTGTATATTCATGTGGAATTAGGAATAAAAAATTTTTTATACAATACAATATGTCTTGAACAAAAATTGCTTTGCTAGCTTAATTTTTATCAAAATTTACAGAGAAATGAACAGAGTCTAAGCAATTTATTCTTGATCATGATGATTTTTAGACCTATATATATATTTAAATTAATCTCAACATTCTTTCATGTTTCATAATACCAGTACTACAATAAATATGTATTAGGTCAAAAACAAACAGAGATTTATATGCCCCTACCTATTCTATAGAAGATTAATCTTATTCAAACTAATTTCACTTGATATAAGATTTCCTTCATTCTCTGTCATTTGTTAATTCGTCATTGAATTAAAATTATGTCGACAGTTAAAGATAAAGTAAAGGTAATATAGAAAATAAGGCAAAATAAGTATTACAACATTTGTTAATTCCCGGCCAGCGGAGGCGGAGTGGTAAGACAAGTTGGAGGTATTCTGTCTGTGGCGGGACAATTAAAATTTAACCGAGTGCATGTCACAAGTGTTACCCTTTTTAAATTTTTAAAATGTGCAAGCCCTCGGGGGGGCGGTCGCCCCCTCCGCCCCCCCCCCTTTAATCCGCCCTTGATTGGAGGAAAATAAATTTTTGCGCTGTGATTGGTGGATTTACCGCATGACGCAGCCCCTTCTCCATCAAGTACTGTACACAGAACTTGAAGAAGGAGACACTTCACGAAAATCTAGGCTGGCTAAGGGAGAGGTCCCGTTTTTAAACCTCCCCTATACGACAATTTTTTTTAATGTAATATTCACTCTAGTCAAATTTTAATGTTATTTTAAATGTCTTAAATCCCGCCGTTTGATCGCAACCTAGAGATTGCCGAAATTTCAACTAGTCAAACCCTTTTAAACTCGAAATAAATTCGCGATCGACCACGAGGATCAATCCAAGATGTCTGAGGGTGACGCCAACTTGTGACCAGCCAAAGAAGCAATAGTACTTCGACAAGTGCGCGTATAATTGGGCTCAAATATCTGGTATGTGCGAAATTTAATTATACGCAAAGGTCTATGCAAATAATCAGGCATATCTAGTTGTAAATTGCCATCAATGGCATCAGACGAACTCTCTTGAAACTGAGATATCCTTAGGCTAAAGACCTAAATGCTCATATGAACATTTTATTTAATATATCAATTTTTAATTTTAGTACATTGATAATAGGATCTGAAAGCGAGAGTTGCGTCTCCGCTCATGAATTTTGTCTTTTTATTGTTAAATTTAATACTTTCAATTTTACATCTATTAAAAACCCATATTTATTTAAAAACCATAGTTCTGATCTATAATCCTTGCTCGACCCTGGCTGCTGGTTATATTTATAGATTATTTCAGCAGACCATCAAGCGGTACAGCCGAGAAGAATTTATTATCTCAGTAACATTCTGGTTTGTCCTTGTTGAAGGACACGTGGTATTGATTCTTTCAATTACTTATTGGAAAACGATTAGTTTCAGGATTATTTTCTCATAGCTTTTCCACCTCGCTAGCGTGAATTGCGAGGAGGGTGCAACTAGCAAGAATTGCATATTCCGCACCCAATCTTCGCTCGCGAGAGGGACTTAGCTGATTTTTTCCTGATACCAGATTTATCTCTCTTTGTTGGATTATGGTTGCGTGGGCGTGAATAACAGCTACTCTGTATCTCACCCCGCAACTGTATTCCGCAAGGACGGATATTTTATTATGTGGGTTTGAGCTGGAGTGGTGTGTCCTAACAGATTCTTCGGGAATTTGCCCGACTGCAGCTTCCGGCCACCGAAATAACTTCAAGCGCATAAAAGGCACACACCCCCCAAATCGAACACCACAACGTGTTGAATTATATTTGTATTTTCAAGAAAATGGATGGAAATTTGATCTATTAACTTATAAGAAATGAAAGAGAATTGCCTTCTAACATTTGTCTTCTAATGAGGTGTTCCAAGTTCATTCTTACATTTTCATAAATGTTTATTGAGAGGCGTAAATTGTAATTAGAATCGCAACAAGTTTTCAACAAAATTTGTTTGAATGAAAACGGGGTTTTACTGAACTGTCTGGTTTTTTTTTTCAACATGAAAGTTGTATTGGGGCCCCGGGGGGTCACTGAACCCCCTTCGCGAACAATTAAAAAGCTAAAAAGTACCAATAATTCGTGACCCCCCGTCCTTGACTTGAAACCAAGTGAAATTTTAAAACGATTCCAGCTCTTTTCAAAAAAGGGTTGGCCTTTCATTTTTGATTTTCACACAAATTTGGGCAGCTAGTGAAATTCCTTTCCCATCAGTGAGCGAAAACAGCTGCATTTACCATCTCTAATTTTCATGAAACAGAATGATTGATATTAGATAGCCATTCAGAGTGGAGATCTGAAACCCGGATATCCGAATATGTTTGCTTTTCCACATAATATTACAGAGTCTCCAGGAATTAGCATCACGCAACATATGTTATTTACGGTCAGTGACTTTCATACATGTATGATACGTACAGTTGTTGGCCTTGGACTGAGCAGTCTATATTTTACACTGTACATTCATATCACCATCAATAATACCAGGCCATGCTTCTCCCATTTCCAGCGAAAAAATTGTCCAACTCATTCTAAATAATTATTGCTGTAATACCATTTTCAGTTTCTACTACTACAGTTATTCTGGAAGTAGAACAATGGCGAAATTATTAGTGGAATGTGTCTCGCAGGCACGTCGATCATCACTGAAATTACTTATAGTTCCATCACAAAAAAAATTCGTTGAAAAACAAAGATGATACCGAAAATATTTTGATGGAGTTGACTACCGTATTCCGAAATTATATGGAATAACATACAGTATATCTCTATTATCTCCCTACCTCTAATTATATTTTCTATAATAATGGTTGTATTGTTTGTCAGGTATAGTATTTGTATATAGTAAGCAGTGGTTCTCAACCTGAGGGACGTAGAAGATTTTCAAGGGAGGCGACAGTGTGCCAGAATAGTTGAAAAAAATTTAGTTAGCACAGATTCATATTTCAAAACACCATAAGTTTATTGCACAACACTAGAAGTTGAAGAAAATAAACTCAAAAATAATAGGCGTTATAATACCAATATACATTAATAATAATAATATCGTGTGACCTGGCTGGCTCAGGTCTGGTGTCAGAGTTATCAGGTCGCACCTGAATAAGTTCAGGGCCTCTGACGTGACTTAACGACTGTTTTTAGGCAGCCGGGACCGACAGCTTAACGTGTCCTCCGAATATATAATACAATATTGAGTAGTGTGATGCAGGTTGATGATATGCTTAGCTGCTTTGTTCTTATCTCCATTCAAGCATTGACTGATATAATAGTGTTTTTTTGAAGTTTGAAGATCTCCACAATCTTTTGAAGATTTTGTAAACCATTCAGTTCCATATTTATTTTTAATTTATTGTTGTTTATTCATTTCCTTCATGGAAAAATAGGCACAATTGTACAATAAATTTAGAATAAAGTCCCCCACATAGGCAACAGACTGTGTGTGTGTGTGTGTGTCTTATAAAAATTTAAATATCTCAAAAAGAGAATTTTATCGACTAGTTTCTTTCATTATCTAGGGGGACATTTCTGTATGTCATTTTACAGAAAATAGTTTCAAATAAAAGTTGTAGAACTTCTTTTTCTGAATCAAACAATATGTATGACAGCATACTAACGATGAAAGATAATGTTTTATATTATGAGGGGTGTAGAGGGGGGTACCCCTTTACCAACATTGTTGGACCCCTCTCTCAAGAACGGCCTGTCGCACTCTATGCCTTCTCAGCTCTTTGAGGTGATTTCAGTACATATTTACAATGCGACATTTGACCGATAATTTGGAATTCCACTTGAAAGGGCAGTAAGGCTCCCCTTCGTTATTTGCCCAGACATGGGCAAACTCTGAAGGTGGGGGCTTGATGAAATGAGAAATTATGCGGGCGGGCCAAAAAAATTGATCAATGCTAATTTTTTACAAGCACCTCCTGCTATTCACGCATGAGGACTAGGCTCAAATCTCTGTACGGACAAACCTGTTTGATAAGAGAAACTATTATTTCCATTCTAATCAGCATAATAAATAAATTTGTTGTCTTTTTTCAATAATAGATATTTGAAATTTGTATTTTATCTCAATTTAATAACGTTTGGGCTATAACAGGGATTCTTGTAAATTATTTTCTCTTATAATAATAATTATTATTTATTCGACCAACAGAACGTCCACAGTACATCAACAAGTTTCGGTCTGGATATTAATATACAAACAGTAATTAAAACTATGTCGACTATACAATGAACTGTCTATTGTCTAATTATGGCAACCCCAAAGGTATTCATGTGTGGGGCACCTTATTATTAATAAGTAGTTCAAAACTTATTATCATTGAATACTTTAACAAGTATTATACCTAAAACTCTGTAAGTATTGCAATATTTTAATTGTTCATAAAGCATGAAACATGCATATCCACAAACGATTGATACCATTTTCGACTTTGTAGCTCAAGTATTTCCACTTGTGGGGGGGGGGGGTGAACCCATCCAGGGTTTTCACTTATATCTCCCGAGACAAGAGAGCACTAATTTTGGGACATGTAGCGTTTACGAGCACTAATTGACACCAATTTCGAATAGCTCGAGTTTTCAAACGGGTGGCGGTGACCCCCTACGGTTTTCCACTCATATCTCCCAAACCAAAAAAGCACTATGAGACTCAATCCAACGAGCACTAATGAAGCACTAACGATTGTCACCATTTTCATTTTTCAATAGCTTCAGTATTTCGACTGTGGGGGGGGAACTTCATTGAAGTTGGAGCCCCAAAATTTTTCGCTTATATCTCCAAATGTGCACTAATGGTGGGAATTGTATCATTCACGAGCACTAACGAAGTACTATCGATTGAAACCATTTTCAACTCCGTAGGTCAAGCTTTCAAACTGTTTGGGGAGCTTGGCAACCCCCCCCCCAAGGTTCTTACCTTAAATCTCCCGAACTAAAAGAGCTTTAACGATGGGACTCGATGCATTTGTTCGTCCCCCCCCCCCCAAAGTTTTTTGCCCATATCTCCGGAACCAAAAGAGAACTAATGTTTAGACTTGAAGCACTAACAAAGTAGTAACCGTTTATACTGTTTTCAACGTTGGGGCTTTCGGGGGGGGGGGGGCTAACTTCACGGATCTGACAACACAAGTGTGTGAGTCTTGTACGCTAAATAGTTGAAGTTGTTATAATTGAGAGAAGAGCAAGTGAAATAGTGCAATCAAGTATGAGAGAGATTCTATAAATGAGACGATTATGTCCCGCATTGCGTGATTCTGTCAGCAGGCTGAGTTGTCACGTCCGAATAAGCATTGCACTGTAGGGTGTGGCTTAGTAATTCCAGTTTTAATGAAATTGAATAGCACTACTGGTATTTTGGGAGAAAAAAATTGCCTCTCGTTCTCCTACAGCTGGGTACACACGTTCCGGAAGATACACAAACAATGAGTGCGTTTTTGACTCACTCGAAACATAAATGAAGCTAATGAAAATCATATTTCTTCTGCTTTTTCCTTGTTTCCTACAAAATGTCTCACCTGCAATGTTTTATATCTTTACAAATTACAGAATTTTTAAAATTTAATTAATTGAAGCATACAGGTAGGCCTATACACTCAAAAGCTGTTTCCTTGACACAATTAAAAGAAATCAACATACAGTAGCCTATAATAGGAGATAACAAAAATACAAAAAAATAAAAAATCTACTTTACCTATGAAAAAAAGGAAAAGTAACAGCTTAATACATTAATAACTGCACTAACAATTGAATGCAGAACATTGAATTCTTTCTAAAATTCTGACAAATTATCTTCAAGTATATCTATGTCCCTGGAAAATATCATTGTGTAGTCAAGGTAAAAATGTAAAAATGCTGTCTGCACATCAAAACTGGAATAGAATTGGCAAGCCTGGAAAGCAAGTATAGGCAGCCAGTCCTATTGTGGAAAATATTATAGAGAAGTATCAGAAATAATCGCTCTCAGTGACGGCGCGTCAAGCTTTTCACTGGTGGGGGTTATTTTTAAATACACCTGTGGGTCGGTTGTGAGGTCTATTTCAGTCAGATATTTGTCAAAACCAAACAGTATTCAAGACGAATCCTTTGATTTTTTCAAATCATCTGTTGAAACGGTACTATCTACTCCCAACACAGACAAGCTATAAAACTTATGTTGGGATGGCCAATCTTTATATAAAATAGGCGAACATGTTTTTTTGTGATGACAACTCCTCCGTGGTTTCTCGACCGATTTTGTTCGTTCACGTCTCATTTGAAAGATCTCATCCAGTAAATGTTTGATAAGATCTTACATTTTGAAAAAAGTCATCGTGGACATGAGGAATGAACGATCAAAGTTTCAATTTTGGCCATTGCTTTAAGATAGGGATCGGTGAGCTGAAAATTTTCACATTTCAACTTACGATTTGATGATCAGCTGTTTTGAAACAAAAAGTTTATTTTTCATTGTTCATTCAGAGAGAGAGGGTGGGAGGATAGGATAAAGAGGAAGAGAGAGAGAGGAAAGAGAGAGAAAAGAAGAAGAAGGGGAAGGGGAAGAAGGAGAAGTCGGAGAAGAAGTAGAAGAAGAAGAAGAAAAAGAAAAAGGAGAGGAAGAGGAAGAAGAAGAAGAAGAAGAAGAAAAAAGAAGAAAAATAAGAAGAAGAGGAAGAAAAGAAGATAAGAAGAAAAAGAGGAAGAGGAAGAAGAAGAAGAAGAAGAAGAAGAAAAGAAGAATAAGAAGAAAAAGAGGAAGAGGAAGAAGAAGAAGAGGAAGAAAAAGAAGAAGAAGAAGAGGAAGAAAAAGAAGAAGAAGAAAAAGATGAGGAAGAAGAAAAAGGAGAAA